>DWMG01005377.1:0-10244 GCA_018244855.1 Elbella merops | reverse complement strand
TGCTATAACAGACGAGGCTTTGGCGACCGGCTGATTGCGGTATAGCGCAGCCTAAATAGGCACGGCTAAATGCCCTGTCCGCCGAAGGGCAGCAGCGTCGGCGGTGCGAAAAGCCGTACCCTGCGATCTCCAACACGCATGCCCAGCGTGGAGATTCTGGACATAAACCCCCTTTTGGGGGAGGCTTATGTCCGGCAGTGGAATGAGATAGACTGATGATGATGATGATTCCCCTTTAATAAATTTCGGCGCTTTTTATATTTTCTCTCTTGCGTCAGTAGGGTAACCATGATTTAACGCATACTGGTGATCACTTTTTCATACACGATGATAGTTCTTCTTACCTCTTCTCTCTGTAGTTCGATGAATGTTTTCGTTCCAAAATGCTAGTTAGACAATTATTGATATTTCAAATCATCTTCGGAACAACGTCATATAAAAATGAAGTTAACAATGAAGTTATAATAGAATATTTTTATACTAGGTACACAGTGATATTCGAATAGAAACACTTACATCTAGATTTTGTGCCCCATTGTTGTTATGCTGTAAATTAACTCTGTATATTAAATTAATGTAATATAACTACGTTTCCATATCGTTTTCTAGTCAAGACATTCTATGTGGTTTTAAAAATATCCGTCCGTGAAGTCACAGAAACTGAGCAGTTATCTTTGTAAACAATGCAAACCAATTGTTATCTCAAATACTATAACAACAACTTTTTTTAGAATATAGGGTTTTAATAAATTGGGTTGAATACTTTCAATATCTTTGTTGTATTTGTGTTGTTTGTGAGCTTACCAAATGCTTTGAAGGATTCTAAAAGATACATGCAACATTTTATCAAATTATATGACAGAAAAAACATTTATAAGTTAAACATTATTATTATAATATCGTGCCTGTATTTCACTGAAGAAGTAGGTATAAGTTTTGTTATCAGTCCTATCATGGTGTAGGGACCGAGCCCGTTACCATACATCGGGTCAAAACCAGAGTTCTAATAACCTTTCACTTGACTCGAGAATCAAACCGAGAATGTAGTGACCAGCAGTGGCACTTGCACCCATTGCAACAAGGTAGTTTCTACGTAACATAGTGTGTTGATATGTACAATACGGTAAACGTTAAAACGAAAATGGTATTTATATTCGACGTACCCTTGCGTTGAGAATTTTAAACGCACGCGGGGAGTACTGTGAGAAAAAAAAGGGAGATTAAATATAAAATTTAATTAACCTATGAATTTTAAATAAGAAAGAAGTAAAGTTGGACGATAGACATTACTTATACTTGTAACCTGTGTGAATCCAATTTGATATTAAAATTGTTAAGTCTAATGCAGAATGCATTGTGTAAGTAATATTTTAAATTTGCATTGATTTTTTGAATACTTTCTCTGTGCACTAAGCCATGTGTATTCATGCAGTATTCAAATATATTTTATCGTGTAAAAATAGTGCCATCTATAATGGATATACAAAAGTGTGTACTGTAACAGAATCAGCCTAGTTCATACTGATATTTTAGTTACAATATATAATATATTAATATAAACACTTACATAGTCCAAATTCAGGTGCTGTAAAGGTAACATTTTTTGATGATAATTAAATTGGGCAAATAAAGCAAATAAAAATATTAAAAAATAACATTTAAATAATAGCAACTTACCCCTAAATCATGGACTAAATTGTCCTGAAAATGAGCGAACGTTTTAAATAAGTATTTTTTACTACAGAATATGTTAAAGTATTTATATTTGAAAAATTAATATTCATCTTCTATACTACATATGTGTGTATATTTAATTAAAGCGTCTGAATGTCGTTTCATAATTATGTTTTTGAGGATATAATTATTTGTAATTAATAGAAACTAAAACACACGTTTGCAAAATTTTTTATATTTGTTTGTTTGAATCAATCAGGTAAACTCTGAAACAGCTGAATCGAGACTGCCTTCCACAGATTCAAGGATTTTTCAAGCAATAATTTAAGCGTTATTATAATCTTCGTAAATGATATATTATTTAATTATAACATCTTACGTAATGGATTTTATACTTTTTAATATATACGTCATAGAAAATCTTCATAATTTCTGTAATTAGATATAGTTTGAAGGTATTTGAAAACATAAAATCACTTACACTTCGCTCACTTGGTGGAGTCTGAAATCAAATACATGTAATTAATAGAAGGAACAATTGATAAATTAGTTCAATGGCCAAGTAATACTTAGTAACTATAGTGAGCTGTATGATACGGCCAAAAACATTTGAAAATAGGGCAGCATTGTCGTATCTGTGATTATTTTATATGCAATAAATAGAAAACAGCTAAGAAAAAGTGGTTACCACTGTCGTGTGTTTCGGTATCTTGTAGATTGTTACGGACAGAAAAATGTAGACTAAAAGAAGGAGTATCTATTATAATATATTTGATCATCCTACATCATTATAAATCAATGGGTTGGTTACTCTCATCGGACATATATTTTTCAGCCCCGATCTTAAAGGCCGTTCATTATTGAAACAGACGTCAATTTTTATAAAAATACTCACATATGACACTTTTAAGACCTAAAGAAAGATTTTTTATTAATAGTTGATATTTACAAATACAGTAATAAACTTATAAAATGACCTCTGCTTCTGCCTCTAATAATGTCATTCGAAAAAACTACATTCTGTTCAGTCAAATCTGTTCAAATTAATAACACTTGTAAAAGGATCAATCTGACGTTTAGCATGATGCTACGACACCTAGTCTATGAACATCAAGATATTGTATCGGACACATTTAAATAATATACTAGATTATGTTATCATACAGTTACTTTTTCATTGATCGCTATCGCAACTAGACTAGACCCTCAAAAACATTATCTTCCAGAAAATAGTTTAGCAATTTTGAAATCATAATTATTCTATGACTATTATAGTTGTTATATATCATACACTAGTCTATATGTTATATAATATTATACTAGTTATGGAATAATTGTGATTTTAAACTTTCTGAAGTATTTTTTGAAAGATATTGTTTTTGAGATATTACACTGTAGGCGGAAATGAGCGATATGTATAATATCGGTGTGTATAACTTACACCTTGTCCTCCATATTTCTGTAAAATATTCAATAAGTTATTGATTATACGAGTACTATTGTTGGCGCTAGAATAGATATAGGATTTCGAAATAGGAATTATAGGTATTTCGAAATAGTATTTCCAAATAGGATGATTTGAACAATGAATAAAATTAAACAAAAACCAATTTACGGATAAGTTATAAAAGTACAAACACACATACATTTTATCATTTTGGAGCATTTAGAGCAATTTTTGGAGCATTTTGGAGCAATAGCATTTTGGAACAAAATACATATTTCATTTATAATAATAAAAAACAATTTGTCAAAATTTAAAGGTCATAAGGTAATAGGTAGGTAGATTGTGCTTTAATGACAGGTTAAAATAAATAATTATACCTATACTAATAATTTGAAGTATAAGCATATTAATATAACTTACTGCAGATAAATAATTAAGTTCTTGAGCGAGGTAATCAATGCTGGAACTTATGGGCTGCGAAATTAAAACAGGTTTAAAAAATCGATATAATAGATAAGAATATGTATAATTTAATAATATATATTAATTAAACCCTATTTCTGTAAGTGCTAATTTATTAATAGTACAATGACAAATATAAATAATGATAAATATAGGTGTTCCGTTTACATAAAATATTTACGTTCTGGCGCTAGAATTCATTATGAGTTGGCATTTATCAATAAAGAATAAATAAACCAGGACCGGAAGGAGGGCGCCGATTAGGGGACGCCTATGTATGTCCGGCAGTGGACATCTGGAGGCTGACGATGATGATGATGATATTTGTAAGGCATAATTTATAATTAGTGCCCGACAATACATTATTTTGAATAACAATTAAAAAAAAATCCTTTTACTTACGCCAAGCTGAGCGATCTAGAACAAAAATTACATTCGTAAACATTCTTATAACTACCCAAATCTAAAGATTATATCAACAATAATAGTTATGATTTGAAATGTATTTTAGTTATACCAGAATTTAACTTCCAAGTGTCTTTGGAGTGTGAGTAGACAATAACCCATGAAGTCTAATCGTCAATTTTTGGATTACTACTTACTCTTAGATTTTGGCTGTCATCATCGCGATCGTCTTGATCATCGTCACGGTCTTGATCAAATTCGCCCTGAAAAAAATACTTGTGTCATAAACTCTATAAAGTGTGGTTCAAGACACATAGCTAAACCCATTAAGTTGATTTCTGACAAGTGGCTGTTTTTATAATTTTTTTAAAATCAAAACCGCAAAGTGAGGGTAAAACAATAATATTAATCACCTATACAATGGCAAACAAAACTCAAATCGAGCGAAGTTTTCTTCGATAAGGATAAGTTTTATTGAAAACAGTTAAAAAATCACATTGTATTTAAACAAAGCGAAAATAATACAATATGATGTAATAATCGTATTATAGATGTTGGAAAAATGGAGCATCGAAGCGTGTTGCTAGCAAAAAGAAATGGGGGGTACAGATGTTGCCATTACTCCTGCCTCTTTTTCCAATAGTTCGGCCTCATATATTCCAATTTTTTTGTCTCTGCAGTGATTTTGAGCGCGGAAGTATTGACACCATGTTGTTATATACTCGTATTTAATATTGTTTACACCTATGTATATCCTGTGAGGCCTATGTCCAGCAGTAGACGATGACAGGCTGGTAGTGTGCGTGTGTGTTAGTGATGACCATAGATCATGACACCGTCCAACGACGGGGCCAGATCACCAGAGGGCGGTTGAGTCCCGAAACTGCCCGCGTAAAGAGGGGATCCTCGAGACCCATAGTCTCATGCCCATGCGGCGAAACACCCGCCGCGGCCTGCACATACTACTCGTACCATATCATACCATACGATACATCCAGCAATAATGAGAAGCTTTGCGGAATTGTTTTTCATAAAATCTTATAACATATAGGATCTGTATTTCTTATATTGCAAACACGGTCAAGTTGTTTCCATAATAAACTTGGCATCGTTCGCTGCGACCTTTCTACGCCATTTCTTCGTTTTCTTTCGCATTTCATTCGATTTCGCGCGCTCGAAATCAGTGGGACGTGAAAGTTAAGAAGAAATAGAACTGTCACAAAGAAGTATTTGTTTATACGCTACGATCTTGTTGCTACACGCTTGTTGAATGAATGATGTACATTCCAGTATTTCCTGATATGTCGGAATTTTATATGCCTTCATGAAAAGATGTCCGCGACACCTCATCACGAAATCATGGTATTTTAGCATCTATGTACCTATATGTTGTTATAAAATAAAAGATCCCTTCGGAAAAACTTACATATATACTCGTTGTTGCGTACTAGTTTGTGGTTTCCAACTGGTTAGGCATTAGAAATGTTATATTGCTATAAGTTATGTCCATGTTTGAATCTGTGGTCACTTGTATTTATAAATTGTGTAATATACCTATACTAGTGTGTATATATCTATACTAGTATTCATAAGAATTTTAAAATAATTGCCAAGAGCCACATTACTACTCAGGTTCGACTTTGTAATCACCTGTATATGTAAGATTCGGAATGCAATTTCGTTAAATCTTGTTCTCCCTTTGGGTCATCGGCACAGTTTAACATTTTATCGAAACCCCAAAAGCCAGGTAAAGGCACAATCGTATGTATATACATAAATTACATGAATCCTTTTTTTGAGTACGTTATTTTATTAAAATCCCTCAGTGGGTATCGATTTTTTTTTTAATTTATGGTTAAATATTTCCAACACATGTTGATATGTATATGATATGTAGGTAAGTGTACAGGTGCATACATTTATAAACTGTGAAGAAGAATATGGTAAGTAAGCCTGCGGCACACCTTAGTGCCGTTCATAATGTTCTCCAGGACTTGTGAAGTCTGCTAACCCGTACTTGGCCAGCGTATCAGACTACTCCATTAAACCTTTTCATTCCGAGGGAAAATGCCTGCCAACAGTGGAACGATAAAAGCGGTCGATGACGACGATGATGTTGATAGGCACATCATTACATTAATTTGAATATGTGTATATAAATACAAGTAGCGTAACCTGATGTTAATGAATTCTTATAATATACAAACATGACTCTTATTTACACACTCATTTACTTGCCGAGTTTGATTGCCTTTTTAGTTAAATTTATGCATGTTCTAATACTTACGATCATTTTACAAGTAGATGGGACATGCTCGTAAAATACTCTGGGTCGCGTTAAATTTCTCACATAATCGGACAGATTCAACTTTTAAAGACTAAAGGGTGTACAATGTGTGCGTGGAGTATTTTTGTATATTCTTGAGCATTAAGCTAGTAAAGATTTGCGCGGGCCACTTCTGTACGTGCTGTGGTCGGAACAAACATAACTGTTTAATGTTGATATAAATCGCGGTGAACCGGCTTCCGCGCACGTCACTCTCGATCGGGCACTGCGCATGCGCACCCGTTCCCGCGCTTTTGACATTTGAACGTTAAAAAGTGTACAGTTCCATAATAAGTGCATACCTTTAATAACTCTAGCGACATGTAAGTATTGAAATGGTCGTTGAATATAATGCTATTACATTCAAACTCCTAATTTTAATTCGATATTTAAATATGTTTGTACGAAAACACTACAAAAATGGTTGTATAAATTTTGTTTACGTGAAGGTTTAGAATAAGTATGGCGTATTTTATTATACGTATATAAGTTGGACAATTTGTTTGTGTGGGTTGTTGAAGATATTTATGTCATGGACATCGTCTAAATCATCGTGGCGACTTGTTTGATTCGAACAAACACGCTAGCACTTGATGATTTAAGTTGAAAATATTTAAAAATGCAGGATTGCTACGACAATCGAACATGAGATCATTATATCCGGAAATAATAATTATTATAATAGATCTTGATCATAAATTACAGTGTTTTGGCTGTATAATACATTTTGATTATAATAAATGATACTCGTCTATAAATTGTTGTGGACACCTGTATTTATAAATGTCTAGACAGTATATTAGAAATATGCTGAGAAGGGAGCAACTTGTCAGGACAATAATTGTGACCAGTGACTGATGTGACAATACTTATGATATCAAGAAGATTAGCTATTTAAAAACCGCATAAACCTTATGTGGAAATCATATTTAAAAGGCGAATCCTTTCGTAATATAATGTTTTTCTATTATCAAATGTATTATGAATAAAATATTATAAATGTTTATTTCAATTTAATTAATATACTGCTATTAATAAGTAATAAATTAAAATAAAAAAATATTTGAATTTATTACTTATATTTGTAATTTATTACTAATAAAACATTTTCACACGACATCTAGTTGTTTTAATAAATGACACGGATAATAGGATTTAATAAAAGGAATTTTTAAAACTTGTGTATTATAAATCCTATTTCCTTCATATAAATGCAGTTACAATAATTAAAACATGAGGTTGTTTTTCATGAATTATGATCACTTGCCATACTTAACATAAAAATATCACACCTATATTTGCCCAAAGGGAATGGTAGGTTTCTATTAGGATAGCTATCATCACGCTATAGCCTTAATTATTCTCTTTCCGGGGGGGTACCCACGTCCAATAAAGGAATGACAAAAGGATTGATGATAATGACGATGATGATGTTAATTATTTTAATGATAATGGAGATGATGTATTTTATCATCGTAGTACATTTCTAAATATTAGAAACACTGCTTTTGTTGAACTGCAGTAATATATGAAGCGGCGTTAAATAAAAAATTAGAACAGAGGCTGTTCTATATTCAAATGTTAGTACCTTTTTTTTCAGATCCTGTAGAAGGTGCTAATCATAGAGAAAATGCGAACAACATATATTGGTAAGTTCATTTATTCATAAAATCAAAGACAACTGAATTGAATATAAATAATGATAGGTTGATAATTAAACCTTCACACATATTTATATTAAGTTAGGACATTTTGAATAAATAGTGGGAATCACTTAATTAATTAATCAATTAATTAATCGGGTAATATTATTTGACAAGATAATATTTGTAACATTAATCTAATTTAATTTAAAACATTAATTAATTTAAAACATTACTTAATTTTAAAAACTTAAGTTAACGTGTAATATTTAATTAGCCTAATAAGGTTAGCTCCTAGGTGAGGTAAATAATAGAGGATATTATATTTCTAATTTTTAAACGTAACGTCACGCCCGTACCGCGTAACGCGTAACGCATGCCCCAAGGGGGAGGTAGAGTGTAGTACACTCCCACATTTCACCAGTTACGTTTACGTCCCATAATAGATTAGGTGGTGAGCCTATCGCCATACATCGGTCACAGATCCAGACTCCGAGTTAAATTTTTAAAATGAAACGAAACGAACGAGTTCCTTAGTAGGTAATAAAAGGGTTGGTTCATAATGTCGATGATGAAGGTAAGACTTCAGATGCACGTTATTACATAATTCGTTAAGAAAATACCTTTGATTACAATTTTTTCAATAGCTAAATAAATCGAAGTTCCATAAAATTTTTATTCCTAGAGTAGATATGTGTATGTAGAATTATACCTATACGTATAATTAAACTCAGTGAAAAAATGAAATGAGTTTTAACTTCTTTTGTCGGCGCCCGGTATTCATGTCACACGTAAATTCATCTGTCTCACGAAAAAAAAAAATTGAAGCGCATAATGAAGCCAATATTGAAGCCCGTATTATTAACTTTGTGAACTTACATCAGGTGTCGGGGAGGATATCTGTGAATAGTGATTTATGTGAATTTGAATTGCAACTTGTTTATTTATGTCCGTTGGCGCGCACCGAGCACCGCCTGACGAACTATTGTCGGTGTTATACGTGAGAATAATAAAAATGTCTGCGTTTGATGTCGTATTCAACTTTTGCTGGAGAAATATTGAGATATAGTAGTATCCGTATGATAGATTTTTTTATATCAAGAGAATGTAGTGTAGAAATGTGCTTTTGTCTTTTATTAGTTGCTCTTTGGTCTTTAGTTTTTTTTATATAAATTGAATTTTTTTGTAAATATTACAATCACTGTGCCTGTTATTAATAAAAAGTAAGGCTGTACATTCCAAATATAAAATTTATAAGTAAATTTATAAATGGGTAATTTTATGATTTTTTCTTTATTCAGAAACCATTTTTTATTTATAACGTACTATTATGCTTTGTTTATATGAAACAAAATAATATTTTATTACATTACAGTCTTATGAACGATATTTTGAATATCGAGTTAAGAAGCCGCCCAATAAATCTTAAGTGTACTGTAATAATAAAGTACACACGGAACTATTTAATGTATTTTATTTAAATTAAGAACAAGTTAATTAAGAGACTACGCAGTAAATCATTGATTACTTCCGTTGCCGTTAAATACGGCCGGTTGCTCAGAGAAAGTTGAAAATACCTACAAAACAGGCTAGTATTCGTAATCTTAATTTTTGTTTTATTTCTTTCTGACTGCCTCGTCGGTCAAGTGATTTCGAGCGAACCTACTGATTAAGAGGTCCTGGGTTCGAATTGGGCTGCGCAAAGTTAACTTCCAGAGGTATCAAGTGTCCAGACATTGAATCCATGACTCCAGACTCCAGAGTCATACATCTATCGAATCGATTAATTCAAACCCATCGATATACCTTATTAAATAAAAAAAATGATGCTAATATAAAAATCGATTACAGCTACTTAGTAACAAAAATCAAATTACGTTTATAAACTGGATATGATACACTTAAATGTCTATTTTAAAGTATCGATGGATTAGTAAATCGACCGAATCGTTATTCATTTTTAAATACTTTGTTTATAAACTTTATTTCTTATACAAAAAAAACACAGACGACTGAACTCTTGTTTATGGCGAATATTAATTAAAAAATATAATACCTTTTAAAACTTTAAACAAAACCTAATAAGTCAATAAACGATGTTTTAAATGTGTCATGCAAGCTGTAAATAATATGTGCTATAAGAGAAATAGAGAAAAGAAGCAGTAAGAACGAGAATTGCATTTTTTTTTTTTTTTTTTTTTTTTTTTAACCCATTACAATTCCCCTGCTGGAATACGGGTCTCCCCCCAAATTGGGGGGGTTAAGGCCATATTCTGCCGCGCTGGCC
>DWMG01005376.1:0-10245 GCA_018244855.1 Elbella merops | reverse complement strand
CATGGGGGGAAGCGTATGTCTAACAGTGGACTGAGGCTGATGATGTCGACGATGAAGGACATAATCATTGGCTCTTTTATTTTAAAAAGTACTTTAGCTACCAAAAATAAATCAGCTGTTCGTTACCTCATTTGTAACAATTAGTTTCAAGTTGTGCTCTCAGTAACTACATAATTAGACTGAGTGGTCTCGCGTTGTGTGTTGCCTTCTTTGATGAAAACACTTGGAAGGCTTTTTGTAACTGTGTTCAGGCGACATTAAATCGTATAACAGTTTTGGAGGTATTAGAAAAAAAACGTAACTTCAGGGATGAATTCCCCAAGAGATAGGCAGTGCAGTACTAGTAGTATATTCCCATGTTTCCCCAGTTACGTTTACGTCACACAATGAAATACGAGGTAAGCCTATTGCCATACATAGGACACAAATCAGGCTCCGAACCACTACCGAAAATTTCTACTAGAAAAAATGTAAGAAACAAATACATACATATTTTCACGCCGGGCTCCTTTCAGGTTACGCAGAGAGCGCGGAGTGCCAAATATCTCTATCCTTGCAGATCTGCCGTGCTAGCGTGTATGTATGTAGATTAAAAGTATCTATAATGCTTCTAAGCTACAGTCTCACCTTGGGATCCTTACGACTCAGCTGCTGCTTACACAAAAAGGCATATAAATAATTAAAAAGATAACAATGAAACAAATGAAAAATGTATAATTTTAATATACATGAATCACCATCGCCTAATACCCATTTAGTGTGTATTTTATTATGCACGTTTGTTCACGTGCCTATCTTCAAGTTTCTCGTGTTACTGTTCGAAATGAAAACGCTACGGCGACGACGCAATGTTCTCCCGTATGTTTGCTGCCTCTCCACCCTGGCTTTCAGGTGTTTAACCTAATGATAAGAGATAGAATTAAATGAACTTCTGAGTTAACTTCGCTAAGAGACCTGTTGTTTTTATTTAGTGGGATTTCGCTCACTTTAATTTTGTTACGTATATTTTAATTGTAAAACACAACAGAACTGAGGACAACCGATGGGGAAGAAAGGTCATCAAATGGTGGCCACATCTCAGTAAAAGAAGCGTGGGCTGCCCTTCTACCAGGTGGTCTGACGACCTGTTGAAGGCAGCGGGAAGCTGCTGAATTTGGAAGGCCCACAACCAGAAAGAGTGGTTCCGCCTACGGAGGCCTATGTCTAGCAGCGGACATCCATGCTAGTGGATATCAAAGAAGCTGGTTAGATTTTAATAAGAGTGTTCACTTATCTATTATCGTCATGATCATCATTATGATTATCATCGTAAGTACATTTACGTATAACTATTTATATTTAAAGTTATATATTTCCTATTAAGCTTAACAGTTTTCTAATCACCCAACTGTAGACCGTCTCCCTCTCTTACGAAGAATGTCGTCACTATTGATAACTAGGGAATTAATTTCTATTTTAGCTCAAGATTAATATGGGTTTCTTGTTGTATACATACCGTACAGAACTGCGCGATTTATCTCAGAACAAAAGGCGTCCTATATCTCGTCCTATTCACGTCTGATTGTCCCACAGCTGAGGCGGACTAGGGATATTTAATAGAGCGGATAATTCCACCCTGACCCTTTGTACCTGACGCCTCGTCTAGTTATATATGGCAGTTTCGAACCATTAAAATAGATAATATAATGAAAATTTGTATGAATATATTAAGTTGTATGGTGGTAATTACACTTACTATATATGTATGAAGTTATCTATACACGTATACATTGACTTGTTAATTTATATTAATAATGAGCTGTTGCCGATGACTCGGTTTGTATAGATTTTAGTTTTTCGGTTTTGTCAGATTTTTTCTGTCTGTCTGTGCTCGACATATACAAGCCTGAGTTGAACCACTTATAGAGTGGATTATCTAATAGAATGAGAAGTTAAGACTACTTTGTACGCTAGTTAAGCACGGATTTATTGCGTTCTCAGCTCAGGACATCATCATATAGAATTATCAGATATGAAGGCTTCTTTATGATGTTTTTCTTTACCATTAGCATGAATGACTAATGTAACAATTGCACAAAGTTGGCAACCCAAGACGTATATAAAAGAGATTCGAAACCCCTGAAGCCGGAAGCAGAAGTCTAATTCACCAAGCTATCACCACAATGACTTAATAGCTTTCCCATTTTACTTTAACACTGACTTCTGATATAGCTTTAGCTTAAATCAATTATTAAAGATTAGCTGTCAAAGGAACCGTTACAGACATGATTGCTATTAGCTATGTTATAGAAAGAACAACAGACCCTTTTGAAATATCACTCCCCGGACGGCTATTACAAATGACCCGTAATTCATAACGTGAGCTGGCCCCATCTTTAGCCTCCTCAGGAGTAATGAATGACCTCTGGACTTTGTCGGAGACTACTCGTACAGACAAGTTTGAAGCGGGAATATTAAAAATTTTGGACTAATTTCGAAAGGTCGAGATATATCTACCACATGTGTTGCTAAATAGGTTATTATTGCATGAATTCGAATAACATTTAATATTAAAGAATGAAGATTCTAGAAACTGAAAAAAAAAATCGATAGAAATAAATGTATATATCGCTACATATATACCAGTATTAATAAAATAACAGTTCTAAGATGTGAACAGTGGACTGAGATAAGCTGATGTTGTTACTGTTGCCTAAGATGTGAAGGCAAACAAAATGTTGTTGATAATCATTGCATTTCATACGAGTATCACTAGTTTTACCAATAAGAATGAATCATATTGTAGGTGATTGAATCATACTTAGATACTTAATTAAAGAATAAAAGAACAACGCGTATTTCTCTTGATTGAGATAATTAGAAATGCATTATTAGACATGTTCTTCGTCATATTCCATTTAGCAACTTATGTTATAATTAAATTACTCATTTAGTCTCGTAGACTCGATAGTAATTATGAAAATTATTAGCAAATCAGGTACTTATTATAAGAAAAAAACTCATATCACTAAACTTTATTACTATCAATAATACTGTTTTCGGGATCATATTGAAATGGTAATGGTGAAAGAAATTCTGTCTGTAGACGCTCTGACATCTGTACGGTTTAGTACCGTTTTAATTAAATTCTAGATGTTGCTACTTTGTTCTCTAAGCAAAGGCCTGGATTTTTTGTTCGACTTATTTTACATTTTATTACAAACGTGCTATTTATCTGGGATCAAACTTCTCAGATCGTGAAAGGAAGTTATTAAAGAAAAAAGTGAAAAAAAACCAGTTAATATTTATAAAAAAATCCTTTTATAATAGTCATTGTCACGACACGATGACGACCAGTTTCCTCATAAAAATTATTGTTTAAAAATAATTTCCGAATTTTGGATATTTTCATAAGAAAGATGTTTCTAAAAACGTGGGATTAGGAAGAATTCCTGTTGACAATTATAACAAGCTAGTATGTACCGTTCTGTAAATTCTCCTCCAGTACGAAATATCTCAAAGACATCAAAGGCGTTACGGCGGCTACGTTTCGGTGTAACTGAGATTTATTCGTTTGTGCAGAATTATTGGAGGTTCCTCTATTTAGATAGAGAATCGGATCGCTTTGTTCTAAGACTCCCGCAACTAATTAAGGATTCGCTAATCTGAAGTTCCCTTTATACAGTGAATTAAAACTTTGTGGAGCACAAAAGAGTTGATTAGGACAAACTTGGTCCTGAACACCGAATTTAAAGAGATTTATGAGGTATGGTTACTGGTTTGTGTGGGAAGATATAATATTTTGCTAATACCAGTATAAAACTCGGCTTATATCAATTCATAAAAATATGTTCAAAATAAACTCGCCAATATCGGCTTTAAAGACGAGAACGTTGCCAAAAAGGTTAAAATATTACTTAATATGAAAATCACTATAAATCGTATTGAACGAACTACCATAGACATAAATAAAAACAACGACACGAATATTCCAATTTTAAATATTATTTCATAGTTCTAAAAATGGAAACATAAATGCTTAAGTTAAACGTTAGTCCACAATCTGTAAAATTTGTTTTTATTGGCGCAATACACAAAGCAAGGTCTCTATTTTGCGTTTCAAATTATTAATCAACATTTTCATGAAGTAAGTTCGTGTTCTTGAAAGAAATCTAATTGCCGCCATTTGGCACCAATTGAAGTAGATTTTTAGTCGAAACGCGGCCACACCGACCTCGAAAGCCTTAAGTGAAAGGACGTTAGTCGAGGACTTTCCTTAATTGAATGCCTGTTAGCGTGACGTTAGTCTTTAAATAACAAACGGCTAATGGATAAATCCTTTCTTGTTTCTCAAAGAAAATTAAGATATTACACTATGTTTTAACATTCTAGTTTATTTTACAGTTTTTATTTTTCATCATCACGAGCTAGGCCAAAATTCATATCTTTTAATATTTACTGCATATAATTCCAGTCATTTCTTTGTTCCATTTTTATTGCAGAAGACTCTTGCATATTTCTTGTTGGCATGGTCCTGATAGAATTCTTTTGTCTCTTTTTTCATTCATGTCAAAACCCTTACTGTTCCAGTAACGGTAGTTTTACTGGTCTTCTTTAAATATCAAAGTGTAAAAAAAACCCAAGTACAACCCAGACATTGCCTGGATCGACGGCCTAACTCATGTAGAGATGATTACATAAATATTTTCAACGATCGTTTTGACATAACCTCTGTTCACCTAAACATGCAAATTTAAGAAGGCCCAGTATTGAAAAGTCCAAAATTCTGAAGTTCTTGACCACGCAGTGTTAGCGCAACTAAATTACTTCCTGCTTCATCCCGTCCCAATAGTTTGCTACTAACTCTATCTTAGTTTTGTTGAGATAAAATTTGCGCTCACGGAATCCCTCCCAAATTGTTTCCGTTTAAACTTTAAATGTTGCGGGGTCGCAAGAAATCCTTGTAACATTTAAACTACGAATCTTCTAAAGTTTTTCTCATTGATGATTTCAACAAAAGTATTAGTACATTATGTGATTAGTAGAATAACAACTCAGCGATGAAATTAATTACAGTATGAATAATGATGAGTATCTCAGTACATCTCCACACACTGCCATCTTATCCCAAAGTAAGCATCAAGAGAGTTTGTGTTATAATGATCAAACTGTAGATCAAACATATAGATATATACACATCCAGATATGTTTTTTTTTAATATAATACCATCCACCCTCCATCCTTACTATCCATCAAGGTCATAAATGCATAACTTAAGTGAATTTCTATGGCGCATAAAAGCCTTTAAGAAGACAGCGACTGAGAGAGCCCCATTCATCGGCTTAAGAGATAGAATTGTAACGTAACGAAAAATTGAATGTACATTGTGTGAAATGTTCATTTTAGAATATTTTACACTTGACTGGAATAGTCTTCCAATAGTATTGTAACGAAGCGAAGTAATGTACCCGTGATATTCATATTAAAAGGTTCACTAATTTGAAACTTTCAAATAGGCATTGATAGTATCACTGACAGAAAACATCAAAAGCGAAAAGTATAATAGTAGTAGGTAATATAAAATAGATTTTGCGAAGCGAGCCTCGAAATGTCTTTCGATGCCTTATTTATTTTATTTTTTTTACTTAGCTGCCTTACGTTATTGCTATTTTCTAAACATTTCAAGTGTCATAAACCCGACTGCTATTTGAAAGTACAATATAGTCTTCGTATCTGTTAGAGACGTAACGCTTACTACACAACCTTCATCGTACTTCCAATGACGGCGAATGTTTTAGAAACCAAAATGTTTGTTTAATAATTTTAGCATGTTTTTAACCGATTCCGTGCGGATGGCACCACGGTGGTGCCATGGATCGAGTGCCATCAAAGAGCGCCGCACGGAAACGATTAAGACATCAAAAATAGTCCTTTAGTTTCGTTTTATACCATCATCAACAGACAACCACGTCGTTTGGTTTATATGATTTTTAAATAGGTAAATGTATCAAACCTGCAAGTGTTTGAGTCAGAATAGAAAACTTTCAGTAAGAGATTTTAGAATTCGGTATTGTAAGCCACTATGACGAGTTTTGATCTGCTTCAGACGATTGAAGAATAGAAGTTCCATCAAACATTTACGGCAGAATGCGAACGCTTTTACAATTCAAAAGCGCTTACAGCAAGGAACAACAAATTTAGCGGCTGACTCCATTACTGCGAATGCGGACGCATTATGCAGCGCTATAACCGCTATTCGGGTTACGCAACGCCGCGTTGATACTCGCTGAATATTGCTTCTGTATCCCCACGAGCGATTTGATTATTATATTCTGGGACTGTTGTGGATCGACAACAGAAATATTACTCACGTAAAAGATATTTTAAACTGTGATAAGATTATTTGCTAGAAAATCCAAAAAGAAGACTTTTTAAAATATAGTTAAACTGATTAAAAAATATTATTAAATCATGAGAGATAAATATTTGACTAACTCGTTAGTCGAGTAGTTGTAAGAACGACTGTTGATGGAGAGGTCTTGTGTTCAATCCACGGGTACCATTGCGTCATTCTAACTTGAAATTCCTAGTAGTAGCTCGTTTTGTTATACGGTTATGTTATACGCTCCATGATGGAAAACGGGATAAGCCTATTGCCATAAATCGGATGGCCATAAATAAAATCCAGACTCATAAATTGAGTATAAAGAAAAAACTATTAAATATTGCGAAAAGTGACATATTCGTTTTCCAAACATCGCTAAACTATAAGCGCTTCCTAACCTTATTCCTTTACAAACTCGTTTCGTTACAAACGCACCCTTTGAGAGTACGTCAAACACAACGTTTGTGCAGCAATTACACAGTCGTTCTCCCTGCAGAGGCGTTTAGAGCGGCATCATACATGCGTTTTCGAATTCAACTTTTTAAGCTGTTTTTTTAATATTAAACATGGGAGTGTACCACATTCCTCCGCCTACCCTTCCGGGGATTACCGACGTGATGTTACGTTTAATATTAAACAAAAAGACGCTCATCATTATCAGGCTGGCTCTCGTCCATTGCTGAACATAGGCCTCTCCAATTGCAAGCCCCAGAACTTAAAAAACACTAACATATGTCAAGTCCTCTACTCATCCATTACTTTATACTACTGCCTATATCTGTAACATGCATATTGCGTATTTGAAACCATAATATTTCCTTTACGTATTACGGGAATTCCCTCAATATTCGTTACTAATTAATCCTTCCAGTTTTTAAGTATCACACGATACCTTTTCAATTGCACACTCGATCCACCCCAATACATTTCACTTATATTTTATGTCAAACATAGAACAAATCTACTTAGAATATCTATACATAGATAATCCATTTGATACTACTCACAGTAGCGGCCTCGAGGTAGCGGAGGTTTCGATTCTACTCGTAAAACTTATTAGGGCATATTAATTAATACGATTTTTCCTAAAATGTGTCAAGCTTCCATAAAACATTCTATTTAATTACCTGTATTGGATAACTTTTTGGATTTTTAAACCTTTTGACCGACGAGAAGTTTTAGAAAGAAATAATTATAAGCTGAGAAAAACGCATTTGCTATATAAACGTGTGTAGTGAGTCTTATGCCCGTATGAAACGCGGGCTGCGAACGAAAATGGGTTAATGAGTGAAAATTATTCTATTGCAGTTAACGAATGGCGTATTCGACCTATTTCGTTCGGAAACTAAAACAATACTCGCTGTATTCATTGACCTATTATACATTGAATTCGAACTCAATGCTGATCGAACGTTATAACACCAACAGTCATGTTGACATCTCAACATCAAAAAAAAAATTTCTGTTATCCATTATTTGCCCCTATGTAGTGGTTACGCTTCATTGAATGACTCGATACTCAGGTGTCAAAGTATCAAGGTGTCATAGTAAAAGTAATAATAATACCGCAAAACCCTTCATCCTCATAACCACCTTATCTTCGTAGTATCGGTCTAATGGACACACAGCAGCAATATACGTATCAGATCAGACTGGTTACAGACATTCTAACCAAGACCTTTAGTCTGTGATAAAAGTGTCAAACAAAGTGAGACCACAACAAGGAAATACCTACTAACCCTTATCACGAGCTGTTACTTATCTTGACACATTGATTCCGGTGTACAAACGCGACAGGGCAATAAGTGCATTCATTAACTTTCTCAAACTTAACCGCAACTCCTAGATGTGGCATAAACTGTTTCCTGTAGGCGCGCACCGCAACACGGATGGGGCGCGTCCGGGCCCATTTGTACCGGCTTCCGGCGCGTATCGGCTGTTTGTAATTCGTAACAATAATTGTATCCTGCCGATAAAATAATGTTTTCTTTGGTCCCAATTAACACGCTCAGAAGGAGGCGATTTTATCGAACATTATTTTTCGGCTTTCTTCAATATACCATATTATTTAGCAATCATTCAAATATATTTACCTACTTTCTAACTCATATATATCATATAAAAATGCTTCCTTTATATTTGAAACGAGATGAATCTACTGCTTTTAACGAATACACAAATGAACATAATTTCTTTAATAGCTGCAAGTTGGGTCTGTCTGTACAGCTTTGAGACTCCAACAACAAACTAGTTAAATGGACAGCTAAAACTATTAAACTTAAAAAAAGGACAGTATTCAAAAGAAGGTTTAGTATAGAAATCTTGTTTATTTTCCTTCCAATAATTGTAATAAAATCTAAAATGTTTAGTCATATTAACTTCGTTCCATAACATGACGCATGATATGATTTATTTCAGAAATAGAGAAATGCACAATTCTGATAAATTCCGTACTTTCTATAGAACGTTCTTTGTGTCGTCTATTTTAACGTAAAACACGATCCACGGTAACGGGAGAAAATGAAACAATAATTGCTCCCTTTCCGCTAGAGATTTGTATTCGACTGCAAAAAATTGTGCCTCGAAATCCAAATACTTTACAATGATAAATAGTTTTCGATCTCTGTTCTTGTAATATATTTTATTTCATAATATTTGCTTAATTAGTGATTACCTGGTCAGTCGGAGCTTTGATCGGAAATTGTGAGTTAGATTTTAACATAGAACATTGGTATGTAGATATTAATTACCTGTGCCCCCGACTTCGTTTGTGTGGGCTTATTATAATTTAAGGGTTTTAATTTCTTTGTACGAAACCCTATTTTTTAAAATTAAAATACCCTTATTTAATCGTCGTAAAACCAGTTATCTGTCTGTGAAACAGCCGTCAAAATCGATTCAGACGTTTCGGAGTTTACTCGGAACAAACAGACAGACAGATAGTCATCAATTTAAAATTTAAGATATAAATTTTAAAAAATGCCTGTTCGTTATACATATGTACTGTATTTACTCGTACTTTCCGAAGCACGCATTACAAACCTATTATTTTGATATGACCAATAGACACATCAGTTTTATTTATATGTATGTATATTTGGGTAGTAATCTACACTAATTTAACTAATATACATTTGGGTAGTAATCTATCCATATAAGTACCTATATATTTAGATGGATACGCTCTACTTAGATGATCGGTTCTACTTAGATAGATAGGCTCTATCTAGTTTATGATTCTAAGGCCGTGGGGGGCATAATACCTACTACTTTTATAAGAATTTTTTTTTGTTAGAACTCTACGTACTTATCAATACGAAAAATAAATTATGTAATTAAGTAGCTAAAAGTATGCAGCTCTAAGCACTGAAAAATAAAATACGAATTTTTTAAAATCTTTCTTAATAGATCTCTTTAGACTTCGCTAGGAAATCTTTTTAAACTTTGTTAAATTTGCGTGCTTGTTTTTTAATTACCGAGCAATACTGAACTCACTTTGAACATGACTTCCGGTTCTAGAAGCAAATGAAACGATAATTGCTCCCTCTTCCGCTAGAGATTTGCGCCCAATTGGCGCACGTTTGCTTTCCGAACTGCCGAATTTTCGACTGATAAATGGTTTGGATTCATAGTCGAACGATAGTAATTTGGTTGAAACGCTTTGTAGAGTATGGGATGCGAGTGCATCTACATGTATGTAGGTATGTCTGATGTACACACAAAGGTTTCGTAGGGAATGTGGAGTGAAACAATGGTGCAGTTCAATATTATTCATACATATGTTACATACATTTGAGAGGGTTAGACTATGGCCTTAACCCTCTCAATATGAGAGGAGACCCATATTCCAACAGTGGAATTGTAATGGGTTGAAAAAAAA
>DWMG01005375.1:0-10246 GCA_018244855.1 Elbella merops | reverse complement strand
GGTTGATGAATGTAGGAAAATCCCGTCAGTTCTCTAAAGATAGAAATTTGGCACTTGTTGCGTTCAGCCTTCCCTATAAGCGAGGTGGCGTGATGATATAATAATATTAATTTTCCTCATTTCACTAGTAACATATACAAATATGTTGTTTATCTAATTAGCGAGCTGTAGCATAAGTAAGCCGGCCTTTCTCCAGCATCCGGCTCATATATTCGGCTCCTCCGAGTGCCTGCCGGACGGGTCGTTGGCCAGTGAAAGTGGACGGATGGACGAGGTTGTGTGTTTATGTATTTTTAAGTTAGTCATCGTCAAGAATGCGGTAACGCGCTGCCGTTTTATATATTGTATATGTACATGGCGTATTATCTACTATGACGTGTTATTTAGTATTTTATGGGTAGAAGTATTACGCTCCTCTGTCTACCTTCCTTCGGGCATTACAGGCGTGATATGGCGTGATATGTTTGGTATTATTTAGAATTTTTGTGGTTAAGGGATCATTGAGATGAAGAGTGATGAATGTAGAGGTACAGCACCTCTGCAACGATAGACGTACCTATTTGGTGCTCGATAGTCCCTGTGTATCCCGTGAGATGCCATACTGCTACTATGATAGAGAAGAAATCAATATGCCCTTCAAAAATTTTTTTACTAAACAGTTTTTAAACAAACATTTTTTGCATTGAAAGATGTTTTAAAATTTGCTCAATGTTTTTCTTTTGCAATAAAAAATATTTTATTACTCACAATTAGCTGTCATTACTTTATTTTTTATAAAAATGTTTCGATTTTAAGTGTTTGTAACAATGAAATTGTTTCTAAGCAAAACATACTGAGAACCGAAATACCGATAGAGTGACCTGGTGAAACCGGTTCGTTCTAATGATCCTCACCACTAAACCGGGAGTTGTAGGTTCGATTTCCAATCAGAACAAATTTGTGTGACGAGTATTAATTGTAGCACAATTATTTACTTCATTTCTGGGAGTAAAATTATAAATATGCACATAGAAATTTCTATAATTATGTTCTTTATCAGCTTTTACCGTAACAAAGGATGTTACGTTTTTGGGTGAAGTGGTGTACGATGTCCACATATTTTACATTATTACGTAAATATATTAACATTGTGAAAGAAATTCGAAATATACCTACAGCTGTCAATAGGCGATGCTTGTTACGATCTCACTCTAAAGCTGAGACTGAAACTCCTACGTCATCACTTCGTGCACGTGTTATTGTACTAGGCACATAAATTTATGATGTATATTCGGTTCTACGGTCTCCGTTGACCAGTG
Source organism: Elbella merops (assembly GCA_018244855.1). Taxonomy (NCBI): domain Eukaryota; kingdom Metazoa; phylum Arthropoda; class Insecta; order Lepidoptera; family Hesperiidae; genus Elbella; species Elbella merops. Next base: position 8,948 of record DWMG01005375.1, on the reverse strand, counting down.
AAAGTGTGACGGCGACAATTCGTCAATACACACTTTCGTGACTTGTTTGTTAAACATATTCACATACAGACACACTGTGGAACAGGTTTTGTTTATTGTCGATGATTTATTATGAAGCATATTCAGTAAAGACGATCTTTAATATTCTTATTTATAAGTATAAAACATGTGCTTATGTTTGTTTGCTTGCATCTAGGTAGTACAGGTGTACCTACCTACAATAAATTTTATTTGCATTGTATTATTTCGCTTAGATCGGACATCCGGTTCAAGGTCCGGATTGAACCGGACCGAAATGGACTGAACAGGATTTATTGTGTATTACGTATTGGTGTATACATTGTAGCACCAAGATGCCCATCATGATCTTCCGCTGATTGAAATAAGGTCACGACCTCGGAGAGATCTGACAGCATATCAGAAGACTCTTGATTATAGCTAATACTTGATTTAATTACGTTTTTAAGCATATCAAAGTTTAATGATACGCAATTATAAGTATTTTGTTCCTTAAATACACCGTCCTAATGCGATGAACTATAGTACATTTTAGCTCAAGTTTAAAACGTGTGCAAGTTCACCTCCTCACCGAGCACCTAAGGTAAAGTTAAGGTTCACCAACCTTTACATGTACTTAATTAAACATGACTGCTTCGTTGGTCGAGTGGTTGCAAGCGCTATTGCCGATCGGGATGTCCTGGGTTCGATTCCCGGGTCGAACACTACAAAAATTTTCTAATTTAGAGTTTCTAGTAGTGGTTCGGAGTCTGGATATATGCCCGATGCATGGCAATAGGCTCACCACCTATTCCATAGTGGGACGTAAACGTAACCGGTGATACGTGGCAGTGTTCTACATTCCTCCTACCTCTTCGGGGAGTACAGGCGTGAAGTTACGTTTTAAAATAATAATGATAATAATCGACCCATTATATTTCCACTGTTGGAATATGGGTCTCCTCTTCATATTAAGAGGGTGAAGGTCATAGTCTGCCAAATGCAGGTTGGCAGACAAGATTGTTTATCAGTAGCCATTTTAATTGTAATACACCCCTACCCTTCCAATTAATTTAAATCTCTTCTACTGGAAGGTTGCCTGGAAGAGATGGCACTGAGAGAGAGGCTGCCTTTTGTATACCTAGCATTAAGAAATAAAAATGGTATTTTCTATTGGTGTACAAATAAAGAGTATAAATAAATAAATTAATAATAATAGTATACTAATTTTTAGTAACTTATGAATTACATGTTTTTTTATTTTTACAGGAGTACTCCAATGTCATGTTCCAGCGATTAGACAATAGGTCGGACAAAGTTGTTGTAATGCCATAGGCATCCATCCATTGTTCCTGAAACACATTATTTGACTGTTATGAATATATAATGTATGTATTATCATTTATCTGTTCTATAAAAGGTATCATCAAGGCCGAATAGTTTAGCGCCATTAGACAAGCAAATACCTTGGCTAAGATCTGAGCAATCATTGAGAGTATTTATGCTGCAGTGTTTGCAAAAGGCCCTATACATTTGAGTTTGAGCCATTTTGAATTGTTGAATCATATTAAAAGTAAATACTTCATTATCTAATTAATAAATCAGAGAGTTTTTCTGTTTGTTGGTTACAAGTTGGTATCCAGCAAGAACACTGTGCATGTAAATAAATAATTTACATATATAGACACATATATAAATCTTACCACATATTCCATGGGACGTAAACGTAACTGGTGAAATGTGGGAGTGTACTACACTCATCTGCCCAGCTATTAGAGGATTACAGGCGTGATGTTACGTAGAGGTATAAATAATTATCATGCCCCAACTTATTGTAAGCACAAGAATTATAGATAACAGAATTATTATATTTTATATGAATAAAATTGTTATCACAGTATACTGTTGTGTGCCATTATTTTTAGATATTTTTCAAATAATAATATTATTACATGAATTTTGTTTAACATCATTGTACATGGCTGCTTGTGTTAATAATAATAACGTTGTACAACATTATTGTTCAAAACTGCATAGAGATATTATATATAGAGTAGGGGAGACATACGACTGACTGAAAGCGGCAACGTCCGACGGTTAGAAAGAGAGAAATTGATCGCGATAGCCCTATCTGTCTCTCTATTTCACTACTGACGCGTGCGCAGCAAAAGAACAGCTTATTTTTCAAATAATGAACTCACGCTAGCACTACCTCTGCGTGAGCAAGTAGAAAGAGAGAGATAGGTAGCCTCATTTGCTTTCTCTTTTTTTTCGATGGACACATTTTAAACTGGCTCCCCCACTCTATATATAATATCTGTATGCAAAACTGTCTATATTAATGTTAACTTAAGGTTTTCAAATCATCATGTCGTGTTCACTAGGATTGTAATAATTCTACTAAAATCGTTTTTGTTAGCACAATTTACATGAACAGAAATGCCTCTGCATTCTGGATATTTTTTATTTTAGTTTCTAAATAATGCGTGTCAGCCGCTTTTTTAAATTATGTGTTTATTTTAAAGTTTTGATTATATATTAAAAAATGCAATATTTCTTGGCTATGATTAGACAAAAAAAAATTAAGTAAATGTTTTGACATGTGTTTAGTGTGGATCTGTTCCATAAAGTGGCGTTATGCAATGTGATTTGTATGCCTATCATGTAATAACGTTCTATTGTGTTAAATTGCTCTGACTGAAGGTGTGTAATTCCAGAGAAGGTCAGTATGTGGGAATATTGTGTATTATGTGTTTGTTACATTATCATATTAAAATCAGTTTAAAAAATAATTAAAATTGTATGTGCTTATATGACGTTCATATAATAATTAGGGTCGTAGTGTGACAATGGAATTTATGAATCTATTACATTCAATTGTATAGGGAGTTATAGAAATACAATATTTATTAAAAGTAATAGCATATTTAGAGTATAAATTTTTTATAGTAAGCTATGTGCGCCGCCACGCGATCTTATTGATAGTTATATGAATTAAAAAAACGAATCCAGCGCTTTAAATATTAGAAAGTAGTAACATTTTTTAATCGTTACTAGGGTTGCTACGTTTTTATTTGTTTTTCAATGCAGTTGTAAACTTTTCAAGCATTTGATTCTGTATTCTGTCTGTAAAGTTTTTACAAGGTAAAAGTTATTACAAGTTTTAATTTGGATAAATTTCTGTTTTCGTCTCCGACATGAATATTTAAAGACAAATCTGGCAACTCTATTATTGTTTGAAATCACTTAGACTTTCTAGAACTGATAGACGCAACATTTCGTACTTGGTACGTTTCATTGTAACTAGTATAGTGAATCGCGTAGATAAATAATTTTAGGATATAAACATATAATATTTTTAGAATGCGGATTCTTGATATGTAAAATTTGCGTAATATAAATATTTTTTTAAATATAATGCCTTTGTTTTTGGCTTCCATGTAATGATACATTTTAAAAGAACAAGATGTTTTTGTACATATGTAAAAATAAGTGTTTCTTATTAAATTGCATATGTCGAATTTAAACTGTTTCTACAATTTTCGTATATGGCCGTAAGTGTCTAAACATTGTATTGGATTTTTGTGTGTACATTTATTAAATTGCTGCCGACTCGAGTAATTGCCTGAATCTTAAATGTAGTATTGTAATTATGCTTGCTTAATAATTGCTTGATGGTCATGGAAAAATACCTTTGTTCTTTTCTTCGTATCATGCATAGAGATATTATATATAGAGTGGGGACGACATACGGCTTCCTGTAAGCGGCGACATTCGACAGTTAGAAAGAGAGAAAAGATCGCGTTAACTATCTCTCTCTATCTCACTATTGACGCATGACTCATGCTAGCGCTATCTGTACATGCGCGAGTAGGAAGTGACAGATAGTAAAGGTCATTTGCTTTCTCTTTTTTTCGATGGACACATTTTAGGCTGGCTCCCCTAATCTACGTATAATATATCTATGATATCATGACAATTCTAACAGTTGTACCGTTAATTATAATGTTTCCGAGTGTTGCAATATACGACTCAAATTAATTCTTCAGTATGCTTAAATTTCAAATTAAGAATTAAATTAACTGAGCTTGTATTTCAGATCTATTTCGCTTTAAGGTTAAATTCATTACAATGACAGGTCGAAATGGAATGAGAGAGAAATTTATACATATTATTAATTACTCGATTTGTTCAGATGGTTATCATTAAATTCGAGCGTTATTTTTTTTATATTTAACGACATGGCAAACAGGTAGACGGCCCGCCTAATGACATATAACCAATAGACATTTGCACCATCTGAAAGGGCACCAATGTGTTAGCCTGCTTTGAAGGAACTATTATAAGCTAGGTTTGAAGTTCCCTATTTCATGTATATTGTGTTCAATGGAAAGTATGAGTGAATCGGTGGGAAAAATATGGCAACGGGGAGTAAAAACTCAACAAAATAAATCTGCAGCTATTCCTACGTATTAATACGCGAAATGTTTGTCAAATATCAGTGTGCACAGTGCAATGACAAAATGAAATATTATTGAAGACCGTCTTGGAGGTCCATATTAGACTGTCCCCGTGTTGTAGGTAGGTCTGAAAGTTGTAATGTTTATTGCAAGCAGTCCTGGCATTCCCTATTAGTGTCAAAGGGCCAGCATTCGACAACTATCGAAATGCAAACCACCCAGCGCATTTTCGTCCCAGAAAAATATTAAATAGCCATTGCATGAAATCATAAAGCTTTTTTTATGTATTTACTCCAATTGTAATTTATATAGAAAATAAATTATAGTGTGAGAAGATTGTGAGGTATCTGACAATTGTTGAGGACGTCTGTAGGTAGTTTATTCGTAAGTATGACATCATATTGCACACGGTAGGCGCCTCCGCACAGCGGTGTCATGTTCAATTGAATTAAACGTTCGCTTTGTATGTGAAGGCCGATATTGTAGTCTTACATAATATATAGGTAATATTAAAATGTTAACACTTCGTTTATTTTAAATACGGCGCTGTAAAGCCATGTATTCGTTTAATTTCACTGTAATTCACAATGTAAAATCGTGTACTGTTTAGTAAGTGGGCTATCTAATAGCGGGTAATCGTTTATGAATAATATAATCATTAGTGGCATATATATTTATGTTCTTTTAAAATGTAGTCGGAAGATCAGCCATGAAATTTTTTTTCATAGTTCTGCGCGGAATACAATTTTTTGGCTATATATTCGTTAGAGTTAAAAATAAACTTTAGGTCGTGTTCATTCGCTTTTTATAATTATTACTGATAGTAAACAAATAAGATATCTATATTGTACATTTATGAACTCGTGTTGGCCTTATTTGGATGTCATGATTCTGTAGAATGAGAAAACTGTTTTCTAAACGTGTATGTATGTATTGTGTAAATATTAATAAAGTTATATAACAAGACGTGTACCGTTCATTTTTCTTTTGGTAAGGTTATTATTTTGGTAAGGTTATGAGGTTTGATAAGTGTACGTAGAATGTAAAAAATTATGATTTGATAAGATAAAAAGGAGGAAGATACGCGAACAGTCTATCGACTTATGTCAGGATAGTATCAAGTACCTACACCAACAATCAAGTCTATTTGGCTGGTTAGTCATAGAGCGATTTTTAGTAAATTATCCATTGCTTTATATAACTTAATATTCCAATACTACAATAATACGTTTTCAGTAATATAATGTAGGTTGTTTGCCTTTGTATTACTAACCCAGATAATTTATGTTTTTGTTATAAACAGTGAAATGAAAAGCATTGTTTGCCAAGAAATTTTGTGAGCTCTTAAGTACTTTTGATTCCGATCTTTTTGATGGTTTTTCTCTTACAAATGAAATACTTTGTTAATATAATAAGCAATACACAGAAAGTCGCAGGTTTAAACTAGTATATGTTCAGTAGATTTCATTTAATTCTCATAACAGTGTTTATTCTAAATCAAACGCATGGTTTAATCATTTTGTAATGATTATTTATGATCAAAACGATTAGATATAAAGCTTCTTGAATCGATACCGTCACATTGATTTAGTCTGCAAATTTAATATAATGTATGGCATCTTCATTTTAATAGATTTAGGGACAAAATATGACAATACTTTTGGAAAATTTTACAGTTCGGCGTCAATGGTAAGCTATAAATATTATTTAGGGAATATGATATTATTTATTATATAATAGAACTTCATTTGGCTAAACTTTTTAATTTTCCTTCGTTTCAAGTTTCTATTTAAAAAAAAAATACATAATGTTGTTTCACGCAACTGCTAAAAGCTGTCATGGTTAAATATGTCATCGTTTTGGTTTGCTTAAAAATCAAACTACTCTGGAGTAGTTACTACTTTAAGATTTTCAATTCCCTATTTTATGTACTGCAGGTATGATAAAGATTATTGCATTTTCTTTTACTATCTTTAGCTCAAAATCTTATGATAAAGTGACGTAGTAAATGTTTTGCAGCTTTGTATATAGTAACGGAACGTTATGATATTTAAATGGCGCTTGTGTGTTACTTCTATATTTTGTTTGAAAAAAACGTCGCCTTGACGACAGATTTAGTGGATTTTGTATGAACTGCTCGCTTAACATTACTATGAGTTTATTAAATTATGGATGAAACCCAAAAAAATCAAGCTCAAACATCGGAATTAAAAGTGAGTTTATTTTTCTTTTTATCTATCGTCTTAGATCTCGATATTGATAGTCGCTGAAGATATTTTTAAACATTGCACGGAAAGAATTGATACGGAATTGATAGTTAAATAAAATTGAAACATTGACATGCACGTTGGTTACATATACATCTTGGAAATTGCCTACGAAGGATTTTACTACGAACTCTTAGACCATTCATAGTTATAGGTTTACAGCCAGTTTTATTTATAATTTTGTATATTTTTAGAATGTCCTTCCGGATGTCGTACATTCTCAACAGATTCCCGTTTTGGGGGATGTCGTAAATGATGAAACAGAAACAGAAGTCGACACAGGGCAGATCAGCGGAGGGCAATCGAAAGCGAGTGAGATTTCTCACAATGAGGATGAAATTAGCGAAATCGAATCGATATCAGAACATATTCCTTCTAATATGGAATACTCTGTCACAGAATCTGAAAATGTTGAACAGCCCCAAGAGTCTAAAGTGGAGGCTGCTGAAAGGAAATCACACACAAGTTCTTTAAATATTCCTTTATCTGACTCCCATCATACTGAAAGCCATAGTCTGACAGGTCAACCAAAACAAAGCACATCTTGGAACCTTGAAGTAAATCCTGCATCTGAAGTACACCTTAGTGAAGAAAGTCCAGTGAACTTAACTGTATCATCAGACACATCAAAAGATAATCCTCAGGAGCCACATTCAATGTCTGAGAGGTCTTATGAAGGTAGTTCCTTAAAAGGGTCCCAGAAGAGTGGTGAATACCTGGACTCACTTAATGAAAATTTCAGTCAAACAGCTAATGTTTCCTTAGAGAAATCAAGTATTTCAGCAGACAAAGAGCAAGATTGCTCTAGTAAACATACTTCAGGTTCAGAAGAAATCATAAAGCTGGACATTCGAGGACAAGGTGCTTCCAGTTTTCCATTGCAATCTGCAAAAATAATTTTTGGCCCCCCACCCGAGGGGAGTACTATATTGGGTGCAAGTGAGCCCATTCCAGTATTCCATAATCTTTTGTCCCCATTTCTCGTTGGTGCTACAGATGGCTTAAAAGTTGAAGAGATATTTGATGACAATGAGCCTCCACTTATTAAGGATATTACTTTGGAAAAATCTGAACAATCAGAAAGCCCTTGTGATAAGGTTGAACAAGATTTATTGGTTGAAGAAGTGACTGTAGATAATGAACAAAAGAAGAAAGAGAAAGATGAAAGTGAGATGCCAACAACACCTAAATCCATAGCCCCAGAAGAGACAACTTCATTTAGCACATTAACAACAGACTACAAAACTATTTGCGAGGAGTACCATGAGAAGGTACTGGTTGTATATGGGTTGTGCCTCTGTATATGCCTGATATATGTTGTGTTCCTGCTTTGCCTCTTAATTGTAATAATACCAATTGCATGCTATATTTACATATTTATTACTCTAACATATATAATTTTTGAACGCATGACTAAAAATACTATTGGACTAATATTTTCCTAGTTTCATTAATATTGTATTAATTGCCTTGTGTGTTCACCGATATGTTGTTTGCACAATAAAGAACCTTAAACAGTATTTATGTTGATCTTAATAGTACATTTTATTTAGTTTAGTAAAAACATTGGCTTCCTACATTTTGTTTTAGAAAGTATATTCTTGCGACTTCAAATTAAGAAGAAATTTAAAATTACCTATATGGGGTATTGGTTAACATCTTACAAGTAGTCTTCCCACTTGATCTGGATTCTAATTAGATCACAATCTAGAATGCTTGTTGTACACTGATAAGTGTCGGAGCTGGTCTGCTCTTTCCAATTAAATATGAGCGGAAAATCCCTTCAACATGGGCTATGCATGAATGTTTAATTCACTGAAATGTATATTGAGGACATATTAATGGTTGATTATCTCATTGCCATTTTCAATATACCTAAACAAAATATTTCCAACATCTAATTTACATGCAAATATTTAAAAAAAACTTTGACAGCTGTCAAGGGAGGTGTTTTGTTGTGTTTTTTTACCATAGTTTTTGAGCAATTTAATTTATTATGTCTGTGAGCATCAAATCTGTTTACATACATATATGCTATGCTTTTTGTTATGTGTTTTCATGCTTGCTTTGTCTTTCAGCTTGTGCACTTGGAAGACGCTATCACAAGCCGTGACCAAAGAATAATGGAACTCACCGTCTCATTACAGCGGGCAGATCGCCAACAAGACGACTTGAAAAATGAGAACAGGCATCTCACTGTTGAGTTACAGAATTTGCAGCATAT
>DWMG01005374.1:0-10246 GCA_018244855.1 Elbella merops | reverse complement strand
CCCAGGGTAGTTAGGACGCGTTACATCATTGTACGCAGAACAGATGAAAAATATTAGTATTTATTTTTGGTACTTCGAGATTCACTTAACAGATCTCCAGTCTTATCTTCGCATTCTAATAATTCAATTATCATTGGGCACTTTATTAGAGTTTTGCGACACAGAAATGTATAAAGCACTTCTGAGTACACTTGAATTGAATATGACTGCCTCGTTGGTCGTGTTGGTAGCACTGCGACTGCGACTGCCGATCGGGAGGTCCCGTGTTCGATTCCCGGGTCGAACACTACAAAAATTTTCTAATGTAGACTTTCTATTATAGTAGTACCTACTTATGTCTGTTGATGAACTTGTAGTGTTAAAATACTGTTTTGTTTATTAATGGATTGAATTATTTAGAAATTCAATTTTAAAACGTTCAACTTCCAGCTTGTGGATTCAATCGTATTGATTCCATTTTATTAGTTTGCGATATTATAATCGCTTTCTCAATTTACACTTAGGTATGCTGATGAAACATAAGACTGTCTGATTCTTAGCTATTTAGTTTATACTTAACACCAAAGATAAACTGAACATTTTACACGGTTAGCAAGAAATTAAGTTAAAACTAAGTTAACCAATTCATATCATAGCGAAATATATCTTATCCATCTTAACACAGCAATTGCAGCAACTGGCTAATACTTCGATTCATATGCACAATTCTTGACCACTGTAACAGCAATGGCGAGAAGAAATTTTTACGGGTTACTGGTATAAAATAGTCCTATTCTACGTCTAAGTTACGTTTGCATCTTTTTGCCAATAGCATTATATCACGACCCAACCTAAAGAAATCCTAGAGTATCTCCGGTCACTTGCAGCTAAATTCCATTTCAGTGGGTTGAAGTTTCCAAGATTGAGCTACAACTACGACAGCTTGTCCGAAAACAGGTACATAAAACGTACTCTATGTAAACAGGTACACAAAAGAATGTAAAGTGCTATGAAAGTAATAATAATAATAAAATCGTTTATCGCCACACAAACAAACACAGTAGACAAAAGTAAAAGTACCTACATAAAAACAAAATACATTTTCTTAAAACCAAATATCAAAAATCAGAAAATTATATAGGAAAAAAAAATGTGCGGGCAAAGGGAATGGCTCAGCTTTGTGCTAACTCAAGACCTTCATAATTGGTCTTGCGTAGCGCTGTTTTTAGCCACTACCTATCCCTGAGATGGTAAGCGGGAAATCGAAATGTAATGCTCCCCCCTCGAGCCGCAGAAGAGAAAAAGATCGTGACTAAACAATAGATGACATAATTTATGGACAATTACTACAATTTTACATATTATTTAATAACTCGAAGAAAATTCTGATGTAACGCATTGAATGTAATTACACTATTCCGAACTTATACATATAAACGTCAATGTTTTCAACGTTAGATAGAAGAGACTTAAAAGAAAATAAGATATATAGAAAATGTAATATAACAAAAAAATACTACGATTAGAAGAAACGTCGGGCCGAATACTTTTATCTCCGGTACAAAAATGTTAAAATGTGAACCGTATGAAAACACCATTAGTGTCTATACATGATAAAATGCCAAGAATAATAAAACGAAGTAGACATAACGAGATCAGATTTTCTACCAGGACAATATTACTAATTTCTCCACCAATTGATTAATGTAAATGAGTCACTCACAACTGACTGTGAATACCAGTTACATACAAAACATTACTTTAACTACTTAATGTATATATGTTTATTGGTCAAATGCATAAATATATCATCCTATCGTACTGAGCTTCGTAGTAGGTATCGGACTAAACATCAACAAGGTCAGATCGGTCAGATCATAGATGTGTTCTATATACGAGACAACCTGTCGATATGCATTACGTAAAGTTAATCTTTTTTTCTTTTTTGTCTAACCGTTTTTGAAACAGCGCAACCTCATTGTATCAGAGTTTAGAAAAACTCGTATATTTTCCTAGTAGCAATACCCAGTTTATTAGGAACACTTCTAGGGAAATAAACTATATTATTAACTGTTGCAACATAACAATTTTTGTATTTTTAGGTAAAGATTGTCGTGGGCCCCACTGGAGAGATCCGAATAAGTGTGCAGCCGCCAGCGAATTCCAATGATACCGCTAAGAAACACTAGTGAGTATGCACTCTACCGAAGAGTGACAATGAACGGTTATTAGCACGGCAACTCCATTGCTTTGCTTGTATGAGTGAACGATATTTTTATAGTGCTTTAGTGCATATGACATCTAAATGACTAGTTAAGATATCAATCTACCCATTTCATCTCAACTAATACATCGAGACAAATGAAATACCTACATTTCAACCATAACGTGAAGTTGGCTGTAACAAGATGAAAAAAAAAATTACGCTTCACGCTTTTAAATCCCTGGTTTATTCCGTAAATAAGTTTAGCTGCAAGCCAAAATTATTAATTACCAAAGATTAGTATGTTATTTTGAATAATGGCACCTTGTTAAAACATTTACAATGCAAACGAAATTGGAAATTATCTATTAGGATTGCATTTAAACTTTTAACGCGGCATAGAAAATATTAATGACAGTTGAACTGTCGCATACTGAAAGACATAATTACGATGTTACAAGTTCATATCTTGCCAAGTGAAATTTTGTTTTCGGATTTACTAATAACAATGATATTTAACCACATTTTACACCATTAAAAACACCAACATGAAATCAATTGATACGATTATCACAACATAATATGTAGTGAAGTGGTTATATAAAGGTGCGTAAAATTAAAAAAGAAAACAATATTTTGTCATTAGAATATGGATAAAGTACTTGTTTTAACTTGATTTCACTTTCAGATTGGGATTTGGGATTAAGGATCGTTAGCCCGATTACATTATGGCCCACGGCAATCGTAGTCACAAAACACATAATTACGAGTTAAGAACGTTAGGGTAACGAGCGTAGCGACGCGGATATATTAGCCGTAAGGGAATTTCACAGTTCTTCCAATAACCATTCGTTGCCATTAAATATATAATTAAATAAAGCAGCAATATGTTAAGACTACGTTTATAGCATTGCTTAGTACCTAATTTTGAAATGTGATAACGACATCACGAGGCCTAGTATAATCTGGGCATCTTTTCGTACATCTTCAAATGATTGAACACACTAGTTGTCTGCGTGATACCCGCGTAAAGACTAAACATTGATTATGATGAACTTAAAATTTTGATATATTTAAGTAGGTAATTTTGTTTCATTTGATCTGTTCAAATGTGTGCCAAAGCAGTACGTTAAGTATTAGTGAGTAAATATCAGTATTAATTAATTGTTAGTTAGCATAGAGACGTATAAAGCAAAGATGCTCTTGTAATTTCCAAAGCCGGCCTACATCAGTCATATACATGGCTACAGGTGTTCATTTTAGTATGACGATATAAGTGATACTTTTAAACAAAGACAAGGAACGATTATAAGAATGGAAGATTCATTTCACATACCAAGAGTCACTAATACACAAATTGATTCAGCAGCCACCGTGACCAATTGTAGTGAATATTTGTGAAATGCGCCAAATAAAAGATGGAAAATTAAGATTGTTCATAAGTTACAAATACTAGAAACATTAAGATGAAATCATTGGCTTAAACTTGAACTTAATGAAAATAGAGGAGACTAAACGAAACGCAAATCGCACAACTGCTAGACCAAAAGGGAGACCAAAGTTTAACCTCACTAAAACGATTTCAATTATTTTTGAGAATTCTACATGTAATAATAATAAATAATAAGGTCATTTAGTCATAATATATGTAGGGGACAGTCGATTTTGGCTGCGAGATAAGTAACTTTGCCATTACCGTAGAACCTAGACGTATCTACATAAGCGTGTGATGAAAAAGCTTCAACGATTGTCCACCTCAATCGTTTACATGCGATTGTTACAAATTAGAAGGCTAAGTGTTACAACATCATACTGTATAGCATTATTGACAAAACAGCTCTTAAAAGATCACACGGTCAACAAACGATAAAAAATAACAGTGATGGTTAAGAAATTCATTTTATTCGACGTGCACAAAAATACAGGTAGCTCTGATTTTGATTATCTGAAATCTGAACATTGTCAGTGATATGTAATAGTTGAAGATATTTAACAGTCACGTGCAGTGAGCTGACGGGTAAACACTAGGCTAAATGTACCTAATTATAAATTTAACATGTAACAGATAATTTTTCGAAATATTCGATAAGTTCTGATATTTCTCTCTAAAGGTTTATAAATAAGGGAATGATCAAGTAAACCAGTGATGTAAATGGAATAGGTTTTAATGGGGAAGGTATTTGGATTTTCTCTGTATAACATTTTTTTTTAACGCATAGCTGGTGAAAACTTGGTATGACCGTCGGTGAAATTGATATATTTTGTAAAGGTATAATGTAAACAAGACAGAGGTACCATATATGAATCTAAATGGTAGTAAGACAAAACATCGCCCTATCTTGTAACATTCGCTGAGTAATGCACAAATATTTTAACGAAGCCATAAGGAAAGAATAATAATAATCTTTTTAAATTATTATTATAAATATTTTGCTTTTAATGATTGCTAGAAAATGTTTAGTATTAAAATGAATGTAAGTTTAATGTTGACGCGCGGGACCCACGTTTTCGTACGTACCAAATTGCCTGTTTGACACAGTAGTCAAGTATTTAATCAGCCGAGACGGGTTTCGTTGTGAAATAAATAAAAAACAAATTAGCAGCGTCATCTCAGCTTTGCAAATAAGATGTTAACAGTGGCCATACGAGAGTTCGTCAAGCGTATCCGTTGTATTGTTCAAATACTTACAGTGATATTATTCAGTTAGTTTTATTCTAATTTGGGCACAAATTCGCTGGAAATTGTAATTGGGTAATTGTGAATAGTTTATAGTTAATGAAAATTGGGGGCTACTCATTAAACAATATTCAAATAATCAACTATTTACTAAATGTATAATATACTTATTTAATAAGAAAGAAGAATAGGGAAAATTAAGGATTACCAGTAAAATTAACAAAATTGTGTACGTAGTTCCCAATTAACACACGCAACTTGGTTTTTTTATTGTTTAATTTTCATGGATAGCGTAATATTAAGAAGAACCTATAAGGCCTATCTAAAATATAGAAGAACATATATTTCTACTTAAAATGTTACCTCAGAGATATGAGAACGTAAATAAGTGTTAAAATATCGAAATATTCCACAAACCACATTCTCTTATAGAATAACGCGCAATGTGAAGAAACACGTGCAGCTCTTCACATGTTCTCATACTGCAGGTTATTGTGCAATATGTAAATATTATAGTTGCCTAATTATTTAGTCATATATTTTTAATAAAATTACAAGCTAGATAAATTATGTATGTAACTTGTATTCAGCTAAAATGTCTAGAATGGAGCATTTCTTTTGTAATATCGTAATTAAAATTGTATACTATAATCGTGTCGTTCGAACGAGTCGTTTCAGTTTAATTTAAATCTGCCGTGAAAATGTAAAAATATTTTAGTCTTCTTTTAACAAGTGAACCGGTATTTGTCGATTTTTAAACAACACTTTGAGTCACTGTCAGCTGTTATAGAGGTAAAGTCACTTTTAATTAAGAATGTTAAATTATTTTCTGTTGATACTTTTAAAATATAATTTTGTTATCAATATTGTTATGGTATTGTAGTCCATGTATCAAATAAAGTTGTTAGTAATTTTCTGTGATGTGATGATATAATTCAACGCACTGCTTGGCAGTTTATTTATACGTATATCAATTCATTTTATCTACATATTTATGCCTAAAAGGAAAACAATTTGGCCAAGCTAGTCATTATAGTCTTAAATGGAATATACACTTAAAAAAATTGAAAGTTTAACTTGTTATTAGCGTGTTATTTATTTAAACATTAGTTACGAAATATATAGTTGTTTTCTTTTTTTGTTTTATATATCTGTATTATCTGGCCCTGTAATAAAATCACAATCGTTTTGACTTTACAATATGAAAAAGGAGAGATATTTAAAAAAAGAAACTCTTGTTTTCGAATAAAATAGTAAAAGTAATGTTATTTATAACTTCACGCCTGTTAATATAAAGGATTACTTTAAGTAGTCGTCAGTACTAGGATAAAGTGGATCATTTCCACGTCTACTTATAATATGGTTTGTATGAGATATATTGAATTCAAAAATTTATAATGGGGAAAATATAAAAAAGGATTTAAGGAGTTACCAAGGTTACATATTTAATGAGATCTATTTATTTACGAAGCGTTATGGTGATATCAAACATTACGACTACAAAAAAGTAAATGGACTTTATCCATAAAAATTGTAACTTTCAAAAAGTTTAGTACGACCTATCCTGTAAATGTTTGTAACTCATAAATATATTCATATTTTTCCAAAGTTTCGGTCACATTACGTAGACATGTACCGATAATTCTCAAATAGCAACTTTTAAATCTAAAAATAAGGGTTGAAAAGACATAAGTAGAATAATAAGTAATTGAAATTAAGAACATTACTTTTGTTTTCTAGTTAATTTTGATGAATTAATTTTCGTTTCACTAAAATAAAGTAGGTAAATGTGTAGGAAGGAGGAAGTAAAGAGAATGTTCGATTTCCGGTTTAGTTTCAATCTATTACATTATGCCAAATTAAAAGAATGTTATCCTCAGTATTCGAAGTTTACGATTGAATGTAATAAAAAATATAGTATTAAAATGAAATAAATGTGATAAGTCTTATTAGCCTAATGTAAATCTTCACTCATTAATGTTAATATTATGATAAGATTTGTTAGTAATATAGTAACCCAGTTCTTATTTAGTCGTATGCATGAGTCTGCTTCCCGAGAAGAACCTATTTCAGGATCAGACTCACCCATATATATGTATACACAAAAAAGAAATTTATTAAATGTGAAATTGAATGACACGCGATATTACCAACATCATACATATTGTAATAAAATGTTTTATGTAAAACCTTTATTCACACTTTGACATCTATTAATGTTAGTACACAAAGCAGCCGTTAAAAAATACGTAAACAGTTATTAATTTGCATTAGCCAATATAAAAGATTGTAATTACAAAAATTTTACTTTCCTTAGTAATATGAAATTAACGAAAATTACTAGCGAATTGTTTTACATCACGTGTCTAATTAATTTGCATCTTCATGTATCTATGTATATTGTCAGTATGTACGTATATACATATATATTAATGCTAATGATAATAATTTTTAGAACGATTACAAGACAGTAGACGTGTTACAAATTGTGAATTCAGAAATTATATAATGAGTGTTAGGGCACAAGTGTCGCCGCAAAATGTTTCAAATTACCCATGTACAAATGTATTTGTAGATCGGTAAATAAAAAAATATGTAAAAAATATGATTTATTGTTTTTCTTTATAGTTACATTTAAAAACAGGTATATATGCAAATCTGGTAAGTACGGCAAAAACCGCCACGAAAATTGGAAACTTCGTTGGCATCCAAATATCATAAGTTACAGAAACCGCATGGACAATACTGCCTGGAAATATATTAAATATTATTAGAATTTGCCGCCCTTAATTACCAACACAGTAATTAATTAAGTAATACGACAAGCAAGTGACCCATAACGTTTTAAATAAAAACAATACATTTCTTTTCCCGCCAAATCCTTCTTTTAATAGTATTACAGTTATGTACTTACAATTATGTACCATAAAATGCTGTACTAAGCATTTATTGGGCATTTCTTTTTCTTTATCTTTCTTTCAATATTCTAATGTCGAAGGCAAATTTAAAGATTTTAGATTCTATTTCTCTTCTGTCAGAGAGTACCTACTAGTAATTATGACTTTCGTTCTAAGACGTAGATACTGACAAAACAAGTCCATAATCAACCAGTGAGCGATACAATAGGTTTGATTCACCATCGAAAATGATTAAATTCGTGTGGGGTATACAATCGGACACCAGACTAGAGTTAATTTAATATAATTTAGTAGCTAGATAAGAAGATCAAACCCAGAAGCGCGTATTGGACGAAAATGGCTGTAAACAAGGTAAGACGGCGAAATGGTAAAGAAATGGAAAAAAATGGAAGAATGTTGTAAAATAAATTTCTAGAAATATACTATATGTAAGTACTTCTCTTGTGTTTTAAAATGAACCAAACGCCACCGATCTACGTATAGGTACTAAAATAGAGATTACGAGTGATCATTCAGATTGATGATGATTATCTCTAATATATATCAAATATTCTCCAGCTACTCTACGAGCAATTGGTAAATTGAACATTCTACATGCATTATTAATATAGTAATCTTAAGAGACGCGCTTGCTGTAACATGTTAAAGCTATACGACAGCTTTAACAATAACACAGCGACCTAAAGAAAGTTCTCAGCTTGCTGTTTTTTAAACGCTTTACATTTACTTCACTTGGATGTCAATATGATGTAACAAAATCTTTTAATTAAATTTACATCTCTTTCCAAGCGTTTGAATTATTTAAAATGCTGCAAATACGTGGCGATGCAATTATTTGGGGATAATTAAAATTTAATGTTATAGATATAAAGATTTTTATAACACCTAGACATATTTTACATCATAATATTTCTTAAAAATAACCAATCTTTGGGTGATAATCACAAAATTCTCTACGTCGTCCCAGAGATCAGACCGAACAAACGGACAGATCACGTTGGTAGGCGATAGTACTCTATATTAGATATCTATATGTCACCATCGCACCCTGTCCTATGTATGACAGGGCGTGATGGGTCTCATTGGGCGAGGCGTATGTCCAGCAGTGGACTGAGATAGGCTGCTGCGGCTGATGATGATGAAATATATGTATAATCGAAATAATCAAAAATATATCCTTGATATAGTTAAAAAATAATATGCATAAAAATACTCAAAGTCTGTAATAATACAGGAATTAATATACCTAAGCATATTTTTTTTCTGTCCATATTTTGCTGAACTTTTGGCGTACACCATAGAGAGTTTGTATTTCCAGCTTTTCACTAAAGTAAGTGCCTAAATATGTCTCCTAGAGATTGGTAGATAGACATAACCAAGTGGTATAACATGATACGAAATCTTAGGTAAACGAACTTTTACGACTTAAAAATCCTAATATAACAAAAATTAATTAATACATTGGCAAAAGAAAGCACAATAATAATAATTCAAACTGATTTATTTAAATATTAAACACATAATAATAATGTAATATTCGAATACATAATGACTCTAAAGGTCGTCTCAGGCGGAACTATAATATATATGTACCTCTTTAAATTGTGCTTTAATATACCTTTGCGATCATACTGCGCATTATTATTTCGCAATGCCGTGATAGACTTTGCTTTAGATTTTCACATATTTTGATGAATTAAAAAATACTTATATTACAGATACGTGTGTTTATATAATTGTAATATACCACCATAATATGCTTTGCTTTAATATATATTATAAGCCCGACTATGACGACATTAAAGAATAACATATTACCACTGTGGCAAATAAAAATGCTTGAAATAAATTAAGACATAATACAAAATAATTATTTCAACGATATTATGGACCTATAAGTAAAATTGTACCTACATTGTAATAATGGCATTCAACAAGTCGGCATGCCTATTATAAGGCACAATTAAATTTTTACCTTTATGTAAACTAGTACAATAGCAAAGTAAGCCCTTCTTACATAAAATAACTAATATAAATCTTCATATATACAACATTTACTTAGAATTATAATTATTTTAAATAAATAATAAAGACTTACCAGAAGCCGAAGTGCAAGTCGTATATTTTGATTACGAAAAACATCGTAATTAAACTCCATCGGACAGTCCTTTAACAATTAAGGAAGTCAGATTCCTTTATTTTATACAAAACTTAATTTTATTCATTTTCCGAATTTTCAGTGCAATCAGTCGCACCTGTTGTTTAAGTACCTACTAGCCGTAACGATTTTCTTTACGGATACATTCATTCGTTCGTTTTCAATGACATACGTCCAGACACATTCATTAAATATCATAAAAAAATTATGTATCGTAACACTTTATAAAGTTTATTTCCCATAATTTAGTTGAAAATATTAGGCGATCTAATAATTCAAAGCCTATTAAATTTATTATTTTTTTTATTTAT
>DWMG01005373.1:0-10246 GCA_018244855.1 Elbella merops | reverse complement strand
GCACATGTTGTTGAAGTTTCAAAGGGAATAGGGCGAGATGGCTTCGAGCAGACAGAATCAATGGACATTCAAGAGTTGCTTGATTCGCAAGATGACTTAACGGAAACCGACTTGGAGGAAATGTTAACTGCGCATCGCACTGAAGAAGAGACTTCAACGAACAGTGCTAACATGTCCTTGAACTTAAAGAAACTTGAGTGAAGGCTTATGAGTGGCTAAAGAACTCTGTGATTATTTTATGAAAATTGATCAATCTATGGAAAGGAGACGTTTTCATAAACGGTAAATTTTTAGTGCTACGTCTCAAGATCAATCTCAATTTAAACATCTTTTAACAGTGACGAAGCAAGAGAAAATTACGAAATTCTTTAATCATTTGGCTAAACTTGACAATAAAGATTAATTTCAATTGCTAATTTATGAATAAATTTACTTTATTTTAACACACATATTGTTTTTTTTTTTGGAACAGAACGTATCCCCCATGATTCTATACTAATTACGATACCATTCCATATTTGCGGTTTCTGTATTCGCACAATATTCATGGAACGTATCCCCCGCGAATAAGGAGCTTTTACTCTATATTACATATATACAGGTCACAAGACACTGCGAGGACTCAGGGTCCAAAATGAAGAATTTCAACTCAGGTTCTATTCCAGCTCAATGAATGTACTTCTGAACTTAAATAGGACTCACCCTTTAATCCCGTATATTCCGAACATACAGGACTTCTGATTAAATTGAACATAGTACACAGATCTGAGGGTAGAAGTTTTTTATTATTTCTGTTATATATTATTACTGTATATTAGCATCAGCGTGTTCGTTACTGTGTTACAAGAATAAAGACTCAACAAACAAAATGAAAAAAATTGGATCGTGCAAATTGTTTCCTACAAGAGTGCCACCGTTTAGATCTGACTTGTGCTGTTTATAGCAAAAAAGTGTTGAGACTTCACGGCGTGACTCAAAAGAAACCCTATTATTTTACACAGTTTTTTTCGGATATCTGTTAAATTTCCTAGAATTATTTGATAAGTTCTCATACAAAAGCTAGGCACAGTTGACAAGTGCCAAGTGTCAATGCCCTCGTGTCCGACGAAATGCGCGCAAAACGACGTAACTGCAAACTGATAAAGAAGCTCAAAATAATGCTTGCTGGTAATGTATGGAGCTCGCATTATTACTAGCTACGGGGTTGAATTTCTTTTCTATAGTTAATTAGCGTGGAGATTTTTATAGACGATGGCAATACGCTTATTTGTTAGAAAACCACCAACCGTGGATATCTGGAAGCGAGGGAAAAAACTTGTTGTGTATCTGTGCACTGGAAAAAATACAGACACGGTGTGATATTATTTTAAGTGTATTTTTTTGCTGTAAGAAAACTCATTTGGGTATTTTTTTTTGATCCGAAATCAATGTCACGTAAAACACTTTCTAGAAATTGTAAATAAATTATGGAGTTTAATTCATTTGAGTTTTATTCATATGCGGATGCAATGTAGACTCGTATAAAGACAAACATCTATCAATAATGCGAATTACATTTGTATTAATTTGTTTCCATAACCGGGTACTTTCTTTTTATTGAGGAACAGAATACAGCAGCTATCAACTAAACGCCGCCAAAGTTTATTTAACGTATGAATCAACGATTTAATATAACAATGACATGTTAAATCGACGGTTGTCACGAGCGTTTAAACGTCAGGGTATAATCAGTAATCAGGGAAAAAAGCGATTGAAAAACCGTAAACATTCAATATAAACGAAACGACTAACGAGTACCGGTGTGCGCAATGCAAAAAGCGCGCTGATTTGATTTGTACAAATGGCGTTAAAACAAAAACGCATTGTCAAAATAGTGGAGAAAAAAAATCGCATGGAGAAAAAAGTCAGTTGAACGCCGTTGCGCTGTGAAAAAACGGTAACGTAGAATGAAAATTACACATCGGTGATGTGAAAAAGCCTTAGAAAAAAAACTCAGTTAACGTATTCTCAGTGATAAGCGTTGCACGCGATCCGCCAGTCGTGAGCTCGCGTGGTATGGAGGCAACTTTATATTAAACTTTATTTATTTTTCTTACTAAATATACTAAAATTATGTACCAAGTGCAAAATGTTGAAGTGACACTACTTTGCTGACGGATAAACATTTTTGAGCGTTACGAAAATTTAAAATCTCGTGAAGAGTAGGGTGAAAGGCATGATTCGTGGCCCATCGTGATATCAGGCGTCTGGGCTAAATTTGTTTCCTACATTAACTAAATATTTTCTCGCTGTTATCAGAAATACGTATATTGCATATAAGTAACATAATAGAAATGACTCGATCAATATAAAAGTCAAAAAGAAGTTTCACTTTTATCCACCTATAATTTCTTTTATATATCACAATAAAGCTATGCCACCCGGCGTTTTACGTTCCATTTTATTACGTTTCTACTTGTCCTCGTAAAAACATTATTGCTGTAAACGTCTTAAACTGTTCAAATCAGACATTGTCACCCGTGAAACTTGGGGCGAGTTTATTTCTCTTATCATCATAATATTTTATCAACAATAGTTAAACGGGTAATATTTTAACATCTCACCAAGGGTTCGCGTTCTGGCACATCTCTGACTTCAGAAAGTTACATGACATTTAAAGATTTTTTTAATACGAGTATTTTACATTGTAATATTCAACTGGTAAAACGTGGGAGTGTAATACATTCCTCTGCTTACCCCTTTTAGGAAAGACAGGCGTGATGTTATATAACGTTTACATTCAAGTTTATGCTTGGTACATATTTATAATGTACGGAACGACACAGATCCCTAGTATGTGACAATATTGAAATGTATTGAAGATCTTCAGTAGATATACAAAGACATTAATTTAATTCACATTGATTAACCACCTAATGTAGTTGCTTGGCTAATGTATGTGCTTGTTGACGCGAGACGCAACATACTCACATGTCTAGAGACCACTTAATCCTAATTATAATGCGGCATTATCCAGTTTTGGCTTTGGAGCCCGGATGGCGATTGAATAAAGTTGGGTCTGCAATATGGTTGTTGAAGTAATCATTGATAATTAGATTTTTATAAATGTATATGTTTGTATTTTATTAATGTCAGGCCGTTTATAATATTATTACATTTGTGTACTACACTTGCTCTGAAAAATATTATTCATGTAGGAAAAATGAGATTAAAAAACGTAACACCACGTCTGTAATCCCCGAATGGGTAGGCAGAGGGATGGTACACTCCCACGTTTCACCAGTTACGCTTACGTCCGATGGAATAGGTGGCAAGCCTATTGCCATACACCGGGCCAGACTCCGGGACATTACTAGAAATTCTAAATTATAAAAATCCAATAGTACCCGAAATGAGATTTGAACCCGGAACTCCTGAACGGCGGTCGCGCTTGCAACCACTAGACCAACGAGGCAGTAAATATGAGATTAAAATTATATAATAGGCTGACCACCTATTCCATGGGACGTAAACGTAACTGGTGAAACGTGGGAGTGTACTACACTCCTCTGCCTACCTCTTCGGGGATATCAGGCGTGATGTTACGTTTTTTTTTTCTAAATTATCAGACGAAATAGCATTTATATATTTAGTTTATGAAATTTGTTAGTCACATTAAACGAACAAGTTTTTTTTTCAAATCTAAATAGTTTGTGATTTATATAATTTTGGTCTTAATTTTAAGATTTATGTTTGCAGACATGATTTATTAGGAGTTCGGTTACAATATAAATGTCCCTCGGAAATTGCTGATAAAGTCTGCTTAAATAGGCTGCATTTATCAGAGAGATTTTATCTTGCCCACACGGAATGTATGTAGAAAAAGGTTCATTTGCATTATTTTCTTAAATTTTGTTATTGCTTGCCGCTGGCGAAAATTACTTCTTTGTTTTAAAAAAAAACGAGTCTTGGACCACTTACGAAAATTTGTAATTAGTCAAGTAGATAGATTAGTGTTGGGTTGGGTTGGGTTAGGTTAGGTTAGGTTAGGTTAGGTTAGGTTAGGTTAGGTTAGTTTTGAGCTACATAAGTTTGTTTTCCACACACTGCCACTCACAGAAAACGGGAGTAGTACCACACATATTAGATGATGCCAGAATTTCTAAATAAACAGGAATTTGATATTTTCATTTAGCTCCTGGCAGGCTTTTCACTGGATGGCCGTTGTTCTTTCCGCATCCATTGTTATTTCTGAAATCGCTTTGTTTGTCTCAGCGGAGTGCTCGAAGTTTGCAAATTAAGTGAGAGTTATTAACAAGGCGCTTAAGATTGGGGAAGTTTAACTGTGAACCACCTGACTTATGTCTAAACAGACTATCGATGGAAAGGTCTCCTAAAAGGACAACTTAATTACTTATTAGTTAATATCAGATTGAAATACGAATTATTTTAATAACAATTCTTTTCTAGTAGAGTTGGGTGCAGCAACGGTACCTATTGCTTGGGTTTAACACTGTATCTTTTCAGCAAACTTTCAAAATACGATTTAATTTATCAATAAAACTGACCAAATAGTCACTCTCTAAGCAGTCAGATCTCAAGTTTGTACCTACACCGTTAAATGCATACTGGTGATGTCACGATACTAAATGTACATACATACATATATACATACCAATACATTAGCGCGCGATGAGAGCTCTAATCGATCGGAAGCACGGTAATATCCGCAGCTGAGAACCGACTTCGCTAATTTGCCTCGACGCCTTGGAAATTCCGAAGACATTACTCGAAACTTTCCCGCTCGATTAATTTCCCATCAGTGTCATGCATGTTTGAAAATTAAAGTCACTAGTATGAAAGGAAGCGGAAAATAAAGTTTCACGAAAGTTCTCCTCGTTTCCAGCTTTTGGACGTATGAATATTATATGAGAAGAAATTCATTTCAAAGTATATTCCTTCAAGAAAAGCCTAAAGAGAGTTCCACATCATAGCCAAAAACGCATTGGGCACTCTTCAGATGTTGGAAATGTTCATAGGCGACGGTGACCGGACGGATATACAGTGATAACTAGTGGTTAAAAATTCATCCCCTCACTCCAGGTTCAAGCCCATAGGTTCAAGTCCATGGCGCAGCTTTTCGCTGGCGCTGCTGCCCGTCAGCGGCCAGGGTATTTAGCCGTGCCTATTTAGGCTCCGCTATACAGTAATCAGCTGGTCGCCAGAGCTTCGTCTGTTATAGCAGGGTGCACCACGTGCAGGTGAGGTTGGCTTGGGTTCCTGAGATGGTGGTTGGAACCCCTTACACCTCATTACTTTAATATCTGTTTTAAATTGACAAAATCTGGTCAGTTTTCCAGCGCTATCACCAAAATTCCAAATTAGCGCACTAGCAACAGAAATATAACTTAGTGTCATCTAAGAGGATCTCCCTAATGAGGTATGTGTCCGTTTATAGACGCAACATGCACAAACAAGTTTCCAAGCGAGATCACATTTCTTACTTTTACTTTGAATATCTATGAAGATGTCATTATCATTTGTATGAGATACTTTTTACAAGAATTTCTCGTGACGTCTCAATTTACTATTCAAGTGTCAGTCGTAGTTTGTATAAATAGAATTCGGATTTCATCACAACAGAAATATTAGGTTATAATCTACTAAAAGCAGAGTGTAATTGAATTATTTTATATGGATATTAAAAAGATAATTTATTTTACTTCTAAGAAATGCTTTAGGCGATACCACAAAGCAAGATTAAATTTTTCAAATAGATTTTTTGCCCTATAAATGATTTCTGTTTGATTTTATTATCAGTACTCTTATTATTACAATAATACGTCAAGTCCGTTACGAGGTAGGCAGAGAGTACCGAGTACCAATTGCCTGACGTATGTATTTACCTCACAATATCCTTATTCCTTCCTTAATTCCTTTAATATAAAAATGTAGGACCCACACTAGCTGAATTATTCATCTATAAGACTAATAGGTATAAAATGGCTTGCATGGATACTAATAAGAATGAAGAACGTAATTTAAATAATTACATTCCAGCTTTTAAAAGTCCTATTTTGTAAAAGGGCCCTTTCCCTAATTATCAGCTGGCGGCGTTTCAATTTACTTTACTGAGCGAAAAAAACAATAATTGTAACTTGCTATGCTTCAAAAATGCTAATTTATTGTCCTGAAAACTGTTAAGGCTGTGTCACTAGGCTTCAGTACCCGGAATTTGCGAAAATGAGAACACCGTGGACATCAGGTCTCATTATTTACTTGTATGTATCACATATAAATAATTATATTCTGCGATCCCCGCTCACATGCCCAATGTGGGCACAAGGTCCTGAGGGGTGTCTTATGTACAGCACTGGACTAAAGCCAGTAGTGACTGAAGGCTGATGATGGAGATGACTTGTTAATACATCCAAACGCTTTATATGACAGGAATATAATCATAATATATTATAACTCTACATATAATTTTACAAACGCAATATAAGCATGTATACTTCTTTTTTAAACGATTAGTTTGTGAACGCGGAAAGTTACTGTACAATAGAAAAATAACTTTTTTTCAACTGAAAATTATATAAAGCCTTTAACATACACATCCCTGTATATATCACAGCTCTCTTTCATCTAAAAAAAAAACGTTGAAGTAGCAGTCAGCGGTCACAAATGGTTATTGCTCCCCATGGCCATCCGCAGCCAACGTCGAACAGAGAGAGAAAACATAATTATTATCAATCTGATTACTTGGTAACAGGACTTACGGAATTGGATTGTTATTGCTAATAATGTAATCCATTTAGAATAAGTCAGCATAACAGTGGTTAGGTACAGTCAGTGTAATTAGTAAAGGTTTTTGAGTCAATGTGCGCATCTAGCTTCCACGTTTAACGAATAATTAATGCGAAACCAATTGCAATTACAATTGGTAGGTACCCGGTAAAATGGAGTGTATCGATTTTACTGCTACGGACAAACCGTATATATGCATGTTTTACCTTTAGAAGTTTATGATGTTTTTCAACAAACCACAACATCCCGCCTGTAATGTAGAACTATTATAGTAATATCAAGATAGATAAAAAAATAGTGTCTGGGGATCGAACCCAGGCCCTCACCATCGGTTGTTGCGCTTGGAACCACTCGACCAAGGAGGCATATTTTTCGAAGCTTACATATTTGACGGTTTTAAAAGAAACACGTCAAACCAATAAAGCAGGCGGGTACATACAATTTAGTAGATTGTTTACAAGAAATACAGGCAAAAGATGTTCGCTGTCGAATTTTCGAGAACAATCGAATCATTATTGGCGTCGCCGAGACGGGAGCGCGCTACGTACAGCTACCCGTGGAAATAACAAGTGATGTTCAGTTTCAGCCGAGTTATGAGAAAGATTTGACCTTCATCTTTACTTGTGGATAGAAAATCGAAATTACGAACTATATTACGATGTACATACTTTGGTGATTAGTTCTAGATTATATACCATCTTTGTCAATGCAAATATATATAAACATGCAAATGATAACTTGTTTAAATTAAAAACAGAAGAGTAGTTAGTATTATATAATAAGCTACTCCGCGTCCGAATGAAAGCTAAAAGCAAATGAATCCATTGAATTATATTGGAATGTAGTGTATAACCGAACAACCGTGCTTATAAAGGTCATATATTACATGTTTGTGTCTCTGCGAATATAACTTTACTGGCAAATAATAACAGGCATATGAAAATAACAGATCAATAAAGTAAAATGAGAAATAATCCACATT
This sequence comes from Elbella merops, assembly GCA_018244855.1. NCBI lineage: Eukaryota > Metazoa > Arthropoda > Insecta > Lepidoptera > Hesperiidae > Elbella > Elbella merops. The sequence goes on along the minus strand of DWMG01005373.1, from coordinate 2,478 downwards.
TTATGTCGTATTTCTATTTGATATAATCACCAGCGTTATTAATTATAGTGTAATATAGTGCGAAAAGCCGTGTCCTGGGATCTCCAACCCGCATGTCCAGCGTGGAGATTACGGGCATAATTCCCCCTTTGGGGAGACCTATGTCCAGCAGTGGACTAAGGTTAATGATGAAGATGATGATGATGATGATGATGATATGACATGTACAACTCCGATAGTTGTATGTATATTACTCACAAATGTTGCACTTGACGCTAATGCTCATTAGGGCTGGCGAACTACTTTAAACTTTAACTTTCACTGTACAACCTATTAGTCATACAAAATACTAAATTGCATTTGTAATGTTGCCTTAGTATTTTAAAAACTTAACATCACAGCTGTAATCCTCGAATGGGTAGGCAGAGGAGTTTCACCACGTTTCACCAGTTACGTTACGTTTAAGGCCCTTGGAATAGGGAGTTTAGTATTTAGGCAAATAAAAAATATTTATATGATATAAGAAATTCTAGCAAATACACAGGATTTTTTAGAGTTGTAAACTTAGTCTAGTTTCGTTTCCATCCTGAACACGGGTCTCCTCTCAGAATGAGTCTGTTTTACACGGCAATATTTCTTTGGAATAAAAGTTTTCTTAAACGTACTCATTGTACATAACTCTTTCTATGTATGAGCACCGCTTCGCATCAGTTATGTATGTATGTACATAAGTAAAATACAATTAATAAGAAGATACAAACTACGGCTAACTCTGATATATGAAAATAAATCCGACCTCGGTTTATTTTTAATTTAATTAAATTGTGGAATCCATTAAATGGAAATGCATTAGTGAATAATATGACGATGTCTGAATAAGTGCAGTGAAATGTTTCAGTGCACTTATTAAATTAATTAAAAAAAAAATTAACATCTAAATGAAGAGGTTCGTAATGCACATAATAAGTCAAATCATCAAAATGAACATTTATAATTAATGAATTATATTTTAATGTAATATATTAATATTTATATATCAGCACGTCAGCACGGATAGAAATATTTGGCATTACGTGCTCTCTGCCTACCCTGCAAGGGAGTTGGCGTGAAAATAAATATGTATGAATATTTATCGTATGCGAACCTATGTAATTAAAATGATTTATTTATGATTGCTGATTTCGATTTAAATGCTGAGAAGAGGCCTAGGTCCAATAGAGTAACGAAAAATTGGTTGATAATGTCTATGTATTTGGAAGTTTATTTAGAAAATTCATTTACATTTTTCTCTGAGTACAAGATATTAACAATACTGCCGAATTAAAATAACATATACGTGCTAGTAAAAATAAAACGTGACATCACGTTTGTAATCCCCGAAGGGGTAGGCAGAGGAGTGTAGTACACTCCCACGTTTCACATGTTACAATAAGTTTACGCCCCACCATGGAATAGGCGATGAGTCCTTCTGTTTTGCCAGTAGTATAGTCAAAGTAAAATGCCAACTCAGTTGTGTTATATGTCCACAGCGCTCTTTATATTCCACTAGTTACGAGCTTTTTCCTACAATCGGGAGTCCTGACGCTCTCCCGTTTCTATAATAGAAATCCAAAGACACTAGGACCAGTCACAAAACAGTCTAATGGTCGAAGTTTAGCGATGTCTAAATACTAAGTCCAGGATTTAATGTTTAAAGTGGTTTTCGGAGGACGGATATGATTTTGAAATTAAGCGATAGCGATCGTCATTTTAAGATACGATCTTTCTAAAGCTTCTTGACTTTGCTGCTCGCTTCTATCTGCTAGCACTTCTAGTGTATTAGGTATAAGTTATAGGTATACATAATTCTCTGACAAAGTTGAACTCCTAAGTTTCAAGATCTGTGCTAATACTCGGCGGAAATCTATTGTTAACAAGCTAAGCTGATACTACTCAGCAACTATCTGCGACTAGGTTGTATTATAACGGAATCCTTCGTGAAGTATTTACCGTCTACCCTCTTAAAAGAGGTACAAACTTATGCAAAAAATATATAGTACCCAACTGACTTACCGACTCGTGTGTCGCCGTGATATGGAGCATCAGGAGGATTTTAACCCTTAGGGCATTTTTCTGCTATAGGAAAATATCAGATTATAATAATGCCTTAACCGTCAAGGGTAATGATATAGCCACTATAGGATTTTTATGTACCCGAATTCTCTTGGTAACCATTCAAAGCAGATTTGGGTAATTACGGACGAACAAAATGCGTCCACTATTACGATTTTTCATGTCTGTTTTTTTCTCTCCTCGATGTTACTATAAATTAGAGTATCGTTTTTATTATGTTCGCCGAATACAATTAAATCTCGACTGCCTCGTTGGTCGAGTGGTTGCAGGCGGAACTACTTATCTAGGCGTCCTGGGTTCGATCCCCGAGTCGGGCAATACCGGATTTTTTTCTCTTGAAATTTCTAGTAGTGACTCAGAAGATTATAAATGTACCGGCATAACTCA
>DWMG01005372.1:0-10247 GCA_018244855.1 Elbella merops | reverse complement strand
CGAGCTGTAGCTTAGAATGGAGTAACCTTTCCATTCTTGTCTTGCCTTTACAATGTTATATTTACTGTACCGTAATAATTTGTATATATGCAGCTGCAGTGGCGGGAATAAGGTTCTCTTTCTTTCTCTTTCTTGAAGTTTCAGGTTTCACAGGAATCTCTGTATTGCATAATTTACTATGATTACTTTCTTCTTTCAGCTCGCGCAAACAGCTTTGAGTATGTTCTACCAACTGTCGCTCCACGCTGCTCGCCAGCAAAAAGCACATGACGAGGTATCCTGGTCCATTGCGTCCAAGGAAGCAGGCGCCGGGTGTCCGGAATTGCCGTACATTGCTGCGTGTGCTAGAGAGGCGATGAGACTCCATCCGGTCACGGGAGGCGTTGTACGACGAAGCCGGGACACTTTGATCGTGGCTGGATATGAAATTCCTCCGGGGGTAGGTGTCACCTAAATTCTTTTTAACATATTGTTATTTGCCTATTCTCAAATATTAAGTTTGCCTTTAGAAAAAAATTTAGAACTAAAATTAAAAAAAAATTGATAAGTAATAATAAGTGAAAAGTTTCACAGTGTATGGAGGTAGAATCTTAAAAAAATTTTTAATGGTATTTGGAACAAAAATTTGCTCGAGTCACAACACGAAATTAAAACACATATCTACCTCTCCTGAATACTTCTAGACATTTGAAAATCTTTTTTTTGATTTTTTAAACATTTTTTTTTATTTATGAAAATCTTTTTTTTTTGAGAATTTGAAAATCTTATACAAATATACCTATATAGGAGAAAAATCGATCAATTTTATAAAGCATTTTCATTTTTATTCAAATTGACGTGGCACTTAAAAACATTTTGGTCTGCGAAGATACTCCATCATATTTCCAACCACTATGTTCCATTATTACAATGCCCTTCAGTTTAATTTATTATCAAAGTTCAAAATCGATCCCTCAGCGGCAGATATATAACAATTTGCCTTTTTCAGGTCGACATTGTACTTGCCCATAGTGTCACGAGCAAGGCAGAAAAGCAATGGGGCAGAGCCAAGTCTTTCATTCCAGAACGCTGGTGTGCTGAAGGTTGGGAACCTTTAAAGGCATCCTGGGCACATCCCATGGCTTCCCAACCGTTCGGGGAAAACTGCCCCGCAACTGGCATCGCTGGCAAGATGCTGGCAACACTGGCGACCAAGGTTTTGGAGAAATACAGGCTGGAGTGGCACGGACCAGCGCCCAGTATTGTCACTACTGGTGTTAACAAGTTGCAAGGACCATTTTATTTTGTGCTGCAAAATGCAGGATAAAATATAAAATAATACATTAAAAGCGAAAAGTGATAGTAATATGTAAGCTTTATTATAAATAGTTTTATTTCAATAATTGAATTTATTGTCTCGCTAAATAATAGCCAGGTGCTAACGCCACTGACTCACTCAGTCGCCAGTTGACCGAACTCTTCCAGTCTTCCAGTACCTACAGGAAACCAAAACTCAAATGACGTCAAACATGCATGTCTAATAAAAAAAAACACTACTGGATACGTCACAATAAATCTAATGAAAGTAGGAGGAGAGAGCGAATAAAGAAAACGTACGATGAAGAACAAATTTAAGACAGCCTCATTATTTACAAACACTGACTCTACTAGTCGTAGTATATGATGTTGATAAGGAACAGTGAAAGATAGTCCTGTAAAAGTGAATAGTGCGGAAGATCTCCTTAAATATATTCCTTGTAACGTACCTTAAAAATCACCCGGCTATTTATCAGTGCCTGTAATATTTCCATCGGAGAAAAAAGATACCTGTGAACTGAGATTCTGAGTTATTCCCAGCTATCAATCGCGAGTCGAAACTGGCGATGTCGGATAAAATCGACAGTTAAAACAAATGACCTTTCGCAGCGAAGCAGCTGGGGTGCAGCGAATATTTAGCTATGTACATAGATTCGTTATTTACGTGGAAGTGATCTATAATATCCTAAGGGTTTTCTAGATACATAAATGGAATTCACGAACATTATGCTTTATATAAATCCGAAAATTACATTGTTGATAATTAAAGTGGTTTTACGAAAATTGCACTATTTTAATTAGTATTACTATCGTATTACTACGCTGTATTTGATCGTAGCGTAATTTTTGTAAAATCCGCTACACAGAATTAAACTCTTTCAGCTGAACTAAAACTATTAACAATATTTGATAAGTACTTTAAAGTGTTGTTTGTATTTTTATAACATTGTAGTATATTGTAAAACCATGGTGATTGTAGAAATAAAAAAAAATCCCGCCTGCGATATATTTATGTACAACCTTCTCTCCGTTTCCTTCACTATAATGCAAGATTATTTCGGCTGAGTGAGTGAGACAGTCGATGTTTACCATTTAAAACTACTCATTCGAACTTTATCTAGTACATTTCATTTTATCACTTATATACTTCTTATGTACCGATAGTACAACATGCTGTCTGCTGAATTTAAAATAGCTTATTGTCCCCTTTGTACATTTTCTCATTTTAGTAATAACGAGATATTACTGTTGTGGTTTATATATATTATATAAATAGTAACATTATACATAATTAATATAATTTTTTTTATACAAAGTTTAGTTACGTACAATTTGTAGGTATACCTTTAATCGCTTCTAGATGTTATTAATCTAAGTTCCTATTTTATAATGTAACATTCGAATAAAAATAATAAATTTGGTGAAATCATATTAATATTTTATTTATTCGCTGACACTATTTACAGATAAATGACAGTTATAGAAGACACATTTCCGATTTGTGAGGATAGAGATATTTGTCATTCGGTGCTCTCTGCTTATCCCGTCAGCAACCTGGCGTGACGGTATAATAATAGCTGTTACACACGAAAATCCCTACATTCCATTAAAAGTATTAAAGATGACGAATCTATCTCATAATCTTTTCCAAAAACACAGTCCGTTTCTAATCAAAATCAAGCCATATCACACTCTTATTTCTGCTTTGAAACAAAGTATTGGAATTAGCATATTTTTATATGAACCCAGACACAAAAACATTCCTTTTTTATCTCCTCCCCGGAAGCCTTAAAAAAACACCGGCACACCAGAAATTACAAAACATGACGACACAGCATTAGTAGGTAACCATCCATCGCTTCTTACTTTTTATAGATGTATATAACATCTCCACACAGAGCCTCCTGTACTGCAATAAGGCAAAGCCTGTGCTACTAGTATTATCCCCAAACAACTGGAACACAGGCCGATACATATCAAACTGCGGGTGCGCGGTACGCGCCGGTATCTGAGACGCGGCGCCGCCGTCTCCGAGCGCAGCAGAATCTGACCCTTCGAGCGATCGTTGGGGCGGGTCGCTACGTTAGGAACGACGTGCTGGAGCGCGACTTAAAAGTAGAGCCCCTGGATAAGTTTGTGGCCCGGTTGGCAAGGCGTATGTACGACCGAGCCGATAACGGGCCGCATGCTCACCTCAGGGGCTTCGTGCCCTTGCACGCTCGTCCCCCTGACGGCCGCCCATACCCGCGGCAGCTGAAAGGACTGGTCGGCGAGTGACGACCACAGACCACAACACAGTCTAACGACGGGGTGAGAACACCGGGGGGCAGTTGACCCCCTGAGACTGCCGGGTAAGGAGGGACCCCTCGAGGCCCATAGAGTCATACCCAAACGGCGAAACACCCGCCGCGGTGTACGAACGACTGAACGTCGTCATAACTGAATTAGTCATAAAATCTTGACTGACTCCTTAGCCGAGCGGTGGCAAGAGCGACTTGCGATTGGGAGGTGCTGGAGGTACTGGTCGGGTACTATTGGACTTTTCTAATTTTGAATTTCTAGTAGTGACTTGCAGTCTGATCTGCGCCCAGTGTATATGGCTCACCACCTATTCCATGGGACTTAAATGTAACATTAGAACTTGGGGGTGTACTACACCCCACTGTCTACCCCTCGGGCGATTACAGGTGTGGTGTTACATTTTTTTTATCTCGACACATGTCCATACTATTTTAATTAACTATGTTTGAATAATTTGAAAGAACAGTGGATGAAAGATTTCCAAAACTGATATGTTATATATTTTGAAATGATTTCTCTGCTACGTGCTTATCGCTTGTTTCTCTATTTCATATAATGTAAGCTCACCCATCTATAACTGGCACAGCAGATGTCTGAGAGGCTCCAGCGTCCAGCACTAAAGCGGTGGATTTGCCATTGGCAAAGGCGGCAAGTACAGCATTTTTCACAAGAAAGAACGCTGGTGCCTGATACTTCTCAAACAGCAACTCGGCAAGTTTCTCACGTGTGGACCGAGTGGTCCACACGGCTTCTGTGAAGAGGGCTGGATGGTGCTCTGATGGAGAGCGGATTACCTTAAAAAGTGTGGAATATCTCATTTAATTTCTTATTATATGTTCCTACTTGAAGTGGTAACAAAAAATAAGAATGAAAGTATAACACTTTTAACAATATACTATAAATCACTATATGGTCCCTTTTACTACTATTTCAGTTGATTTTTAGTGAGATGTAGCTTAGGATGTGGCATACTTACCTAGACACTGTCTATTCACTCTTGTTTGAGACTTTTACAGGTTGTATGTAACAGAAAAAACAGATGCTGGCAAGGATCTTTGTTGTAGCTATGTTTATATATGAGAATTTAGTTTATACACTGGTTTTACTACAATAAATGTTATATTATTGCAATGATTTCCATCATGGTGTTATTTTATTAGACCATAAACAAATAATTTTCTTAATAATACTTCAACACCACATTGTTTCTTTCACAAATATTTTTATACAAATCGTCGTAGTCGTAGAACAAAGACGGATTAGACAAAAATGCGAAATTCACTTTTTACCATATTTGGATACCACATTGTCTAAATATTATTACTGCGCTATAGAAAAAATACTATGTATTTTAGTTTTCAAATTAATCAGTCAGTATAACGACGGAATTGAAATGCGCTCATAGTAAAGTGACGTTTGACGTTGGCGGTAAAGTGCCGCCGCCCCTCCTGCGAGCGTACGTCCACAATCGCCACTACTCGCCGGCCTAACCCACGCGTCGCACCTAATTATATAGTTTTTAAACAATTGCATTAGTTTATCTTTGTTTATCTGTTTAATGATTAAAAGGTGTACCACAATGAAAACAGGAAGATCAAAACTTGTTGAAGAATCAAGTAAAAATGCACAAATTACGATTTTAGTCATCAAAAATGTGCAGTAATGAGGAGGACTTAATACCAGGAACTCCAGGTAAGTTAATTAATTATGTATTAACATTTGGTACTTATAAAATTTTTGTATTTGTACAAATTTTGCAAAGTAAATAATTACAGCGTGGGTTGCGACTATCCGTCGTTTTTCTATGGAAAATTATAAACCAATTCAAAATTAAATTTATATAAAAACACTATTTGCTATCTGATAATACAATTATTCTGTTGAGTTTGTGTCACATTTAACAAGATTTGAATTTTCAAGTGGTATGTAACTATAATACTTTTTTCTATGGACATCTAGACACAATCTAGATGGCTTTGACGAGTTTGAAATTGAAAACATGCCTCTATATTTTGCAGACGAATTTCATGTACAAAAAGAAATAGAAATTGCAAATGATAATAAAGAAAATAATGGTACAATAGAAAAAGAAAACATAAGCGTAAAACAGATAGAACACAAGATAAAAATAAAATCTGATGAAAATTTTGATGATAAACCTATAGCGATAAATTTAAAAGAAAATCAAATACTGCTGACTGATCGCCTCAAACCTGCAAATAAAATAACTACACGATATTGTAGAAAAGACGAAGATATACTACGTGCTCTGATGGATGATAAATTAATCTGAATAGGTTACAGCTAGGTAAATAAGCCAGAAAGAAGTAATATTATATTTACAACTGGTGCTCAGCCTAGTAATTTGTTTTTTCTTTTGTAAAAATATACAGTTGATTTTGGTATCATTGCAGTTTTATTAACAAATTAAAATAACAAACAATGTATACGTTATCAGTAAAAATTCGTAGGTACATCACACGACCTTCACCACAATCGATATGCCTCATATAGATTTCTCACGTACCTACACAATAAATCTAGGTAGGTACTTACGTAGCAAGTTGGCAACTAGTTTTTCTAAAGTGCCAGCCTTACGGTTTTTTCCCCATTTACCCGTTTGGTTCCGGATCACCCCGTTTCAAGGAACAGCACATATTTTGCGGAAATTCGTATGGCATTTATTTGATTTTTAATTTTTTCTTGGTATTTTCATGGAGTATAAAGAGCCGGAAACACCACATAAGAGTTAAAAGTGAAATATTTTTACTGTAACATCGATAAAATTAAGTATTAAATTGGATTACGTTCCGCTTCACCCCCTTTTACAGTATGTAAGTATTAAAAGTTCCAATCCATTTTCTTTTATTTTACAGGTTTGAATGACCAGGACATAGCGACTATTTTAAAATTCAATGATGATGATTCTATCTTTGACGGATTTTCACACAATGATGACCATGACATTACACCTACAGGTATTACAACGCAACAATTGGTCCAAGAAAATAGCTGTAGATATTCTAGTCATGACAAAGTACCATTGTCTACATTTTCTACTTCTCAGTCTTCGCAAGTTCCAAATCGATCGCAGGATTTGCTGGAAACATGATGATAATTTTGCACCAACTACCCTGGGGCTCTATTGCCAATCTCTGCTACTCGGGTAAATATTTTGTTAACACCAACCAAGATATATTCCGGACAAAATATTTGAAATATTTAGCACCTTTTCAAATCAAACCTATTTGATAAAGACAGGCAAGACCTTGGACACCTTGAAAGACGAAATGAAAATCTTTTTCGGGATTTGTATAGCTATGAGCTATTTGGGCTTACCTAGAATCAAGATGTACTGGATGCAAAAGACCAGGATTCCAATGATAGCCGACCGAATGACTAGTGATCGTTTTTTTAGAATTCGAAAAAACCTGAAAATCGTAAATGATCTTGATGTTAGTATTGATTCCAAGCAAAAAAAGTTTTGGAAAGTGCAGCCTTTAATTGATACAGTAAGACAAGCTTGTCTTAAAAATCCCAGACCTCAAGAAGTAAGCATAGATGAACAAATGATACCATTTCGGGGGTACTAAAGAAAACCAAATCCCTGTGGGTTAAAAAACTTTGTCTGTACAAGTCCAGATGCCATCCCTTTAGATTTTTTTATGTACGACGGCAAAGTTTTGTTCGGCAAGTAAATTTTTTGTTCAATATTTAAGTTCAATCTAAAAAACTTGTATCATTTTTAGTTCCGCAAACAAAACTAGATGGCGTTAGTAAGACGCTTCTAAATCACGCTGTTAGATTTTTTGTAGATGATATAAGACATCAATGGTTTAAATAATAAAGTGTGCTACATACATAAGGCGAATTTGTGAAAATTCTCGTGTCACGATGTGCGTGATTGAACTCCTCCGAAACGGCTCGACCGATTTTCGTGAAACTTTGTGAGCATATTCAGTAGGTCTGAGAATCGGCCAACATCTATTTTTCATACCCCTAAATGGTAAGGGTGGTCCACCCCTTAATTTTTTTTTTCTTTTTTAGGCAATCTTTTTTTGTTTTTATTTTTTTATGACACAGGATTCAAAAATACACACAACCCAAAATTTTGACTCTTTAACAATAATATAATAAATTTAGTACTTCAGTACTCCTCAATCTATACCTACATAGTATAAAATGAAGTCGCTGCGGCTGTCTGTTCGAATTTTAATGTAGTGTTCGTCAACAGATAGAGTGGTTCAAGAGGAAGGTTTATATGTGATTTCGTTAAAACGCATTTTTGTGCATTTACATTGCAAACACTGTCCTCACCATACGAGATAGATCAAAATAATGTAGTACGGAATTGTATATTTTAAAAAGGTCTACAAAAACGTGCTTGATTGAGGATGTCTATCTCCTATAAATAACCCACAGTTACCATTTTTATCTTTCACGTTACAAAAAAAGAATGGGTTATTTACGAAGCTATTTTAAACAATTCGGTATTATTTTCCAAGCAATAAAATACTTTAGTTACGTTGTGTATGTAATGTAGATTAAAATGGCCCTTTACAGAATATCATTAAAATGAAAATTTTAACAGATAGCAGAGATTTAAAATGAGAGGGCAAAGAAAGAGATTATTAGGCAGTACGAAGTTCGCCGGGTCAGCTAGTAAAATAAAAATTTCGGAAAATGTGATTAAAAGTTATGAGAAGAGCAGATCCTCTCAGTCTCTAGTCACGTATATTGTTGTGAAGATTATTTCGACGTATGTTTTGTGTTCATTATGTATACATCCAAAAGTGTTTCGTGTTATGTTTTGGAGCTGTGTACTGCAGCAGCATTAATAAAGCACGTTTACTTGACAGTTGCCCAAAACATATGGGGGTATGGGCCAAACGTGCTCCCGTCAAAAAACATAGGCACTGTGTTGGATCCTATAGCTTTGCGGATAGCAGTAGGTCTTCGACTCGGTGTCAAGATATTTGAGCCTCGCCATATCCTTGTGAGCAGAGGTTGATATGTTTGGTTGACATGGATTGTCCTGTATCAGGAGTGCTGGCAGGTTATATCGCCACGGTGCCTTGAATCATTTAGAACGTCGTGCTCTTGCTACCTTTTCTGTGCCAGCTACATCAGAACCCATAGGTATTTTGAGAAAGGATGGCAAGAGCCCCAATGGGATGACTTTAATAACGTGGAGTCTGGGGCGTATCGTGACATGTGTCGTATTGCCGACTACACACTGATGAAGAACACTGACTACACACTGATGGAAAATTACATACTGACGGCACTCGTAATGGTCACTATAGGACCGTGGTCTTCTGACACGAGAAAGTTCATGTCAGAAATGTCGACCAACCTGTTCTTGTCTCCGGGGACCAAAGGGCTGGCAGTTACTTCGCACAGAGGCTTAGTTTTATAATTCAACAAAGTTATGCTGCCAGTGCCTTGGGAACTATGCCTCACAAGGACAATTTAGATTTTTTGTTTAATTTTATTATTATTGTTTTCAAAATGTCTCATAATTAACTAGTTCCGTTTCTTTAACCATAGTGTTAGCGTGTGTACAGTAAATAAATATAGCTGTTAGCGTGTACAGTAAAAAAATACATTAAATACAATATTACATACATTATACGTCCATATTAGTTTTATTAATTTATTCACGTATTTAAGTAACATTACTAGTTGGTTGGTTTAAGTCAATCGAGTATTAGTCAATTATTTCCAGAAGTCAATGTGGTTATGTCAAAAAGAAACGGTCGGCAGTCTTGCTCAAGACGACAAGCAATAAACATCAGAGGCATAGAAGCAATATTGGGGTTGCACTTAAAAGTACAAGAAAGAGTAAGGTGATTGTGGAGATATTGAGTTGTTGAGTTGTGAGTGGAATAAGTAAGTAAAAGTATCGTACTGTTTAAAAGTGATCATTGATTGTGGCTAACAGTTGCAGTGTGGGAAATGTAAAAAAAATGTTTATTTGAGTAAAATACTTGTTTCCGTAAAATACTTATTTGAGTAAAATCCCTACTTCTGGACTAATAGCTAATAATCGTATTCGAATTGTATAGTAAAAATGTTTTTCATTTTTTGATTGATTTATCATTATGTTAATTGAATAACAACAATATTTAAAGTAATCCCTAACACAAACAAGACAACAAACACTTAAAATATTAAGTGCAAACCACTTTACACATCAAATTTTAAGCACGTAAGCACTCCGCATCCAAGCGGACATGACAAGCGGTTGCAGCGTGACGTCATCGCAGTAGCGCGCGAAAGAACACAAATTTAAAAAGACGGTGAAACTTTACTACGCTGTAACTTTGGAAATCCTGGCAATTTCGATGACACAAAAACTATTATTATTTGCACTACTACGCGCATAAAATGCAGGAACTTTTGTATTAATATTTTGATGTGTTGGTGTGACATTGTATCATTTGCACTATTACCTATACACATGCATATGGCTTATTAAAAAACAAATAAATATAATTTAGATTGAAAACTTTCTGTCAAAACGATGGTGCTGCCATCTATTCAACCATTATTATTTATTTATTTATTTATTTTTATTTTAGGACCGCCAACGAAACGTACATTTCTCATATTTTACAGAGTTACACACATAACATTTTAAATGTCGC
>DWMG01005371.1:0-10248 GCA_018244855.1 Elbella merops | reverse complement strand
ATGTCTTGTGATATCAATTAATTATAATTAATTAATTACTATGGCCTTAACCCCCTCAATATGAGAGGAGACCCGTATTCCAACAGTGAAATTGTAAAGGGTTGAAAAAAAAAAATTAATTAATTATAATTTATAATTATCATTACTTCTTGAATGTTTCTCTCTTCATAGTGTTATATAGTTACGTACTATATGTATAATGTAGTTTCGTGAATTAGGCTATTGTTTAAACATTTATGTTACCAGTGTTATCACAGTCGACGAGTTCAATCGGACAAGTAACATTATAAGTACATACATATATTACATTGCTGGCAATAACAGGCCGTTTATTTTAATACAGCCATAAAGAGCAGTGATTGCCACTGACTGCCTCGTGGGTCGAGTGGTTGTAAACGCGACTACCGATCGGAAGGTTCTAGGGTTCAAGTCCGGGTCGGGTAGGTACTATTGGACTTTTCTAATTTATAATTTGTGTGAAATTATACTTTAACTCTGACGGTGTGCGTATATTACGGGCATAAACAACCTTTGGGGGAGGCCTATGTCCGGCAGTGGACTAAGAAAGGCTGATGATGATGATGATGATGATGATGATGTATAGTATAGTCCTCCTCATCGGTTTCGATGACGGCGACCCAAAATATTACATTCTATGATCTTACTTTCTAGCGGGCGCCCTTGTATGACTTGCTAGCCCGAACTTAGTTTTGAATGTCCGTATGTATTTTGTATGTCTTTGTTTTAATGATGTATATGAAGAGACTGAAGAATGTAAAAGAAGCACGTCAAATCTGTAAAAATATATGTGACACTCGGTGCCCTCTGCCTGCCCCGGAAGATATCTGTTGCGAAGATTTAATAATAAAACTATTAATAACCATACATGCATATATTTACTAAACGTCGACATCCTATTAATGTGAGTTTTTGCTTCCATTATATACTAACTGAATGTTTATAATTAACAGTGAATTACTAAGAACACGCAAAATTTAACAAAATATTTCTGGGAATCGCTATCGCGTTAAAAATCCAATTATTTAATAGTGGTATGAATCACGGCATTCAGTGGGGTAGGTACAACATTTTACAACGTAGGTACAAACTTTTATATCTGTGTACATATGTTTTTCGATAGATTACAAAAAGACCATGTCATTAACCATTTTCAATGAACAATGCCGCTTCATGTAGTCAAAGTCATGTAAAGGTTACGTTATTTCCCTGAAATGTGATAGTTCACCGTTTTCAGGGATTACTTGTTGGACTCATTTTGTTTTAGGTCACAGTATTTATTAGATATACCTACATGAGGCATGAGTTTGTTTCCACCCACTACTGAACATAGCCTTCTCTGACAGCTCGCCACTGTGATCTATTTTCAGCTCTTTTTCGCCAACCACTGCCAGCCATTTTGTGGATATTGCCACTTCACTTACCTGGATGGCATTCAATGCTGAACTGTATATATATTTTTTTCAACCCATTACAATTCCACTGCTGGAATACGGGTCTCCTCTCAAATTGAGAGGAGTTAAGGCCATAGTCTGCCACGCTGGCCAAGTGCGGGTTGGCAGACTTCACACATCTTAGAAAATATATATATTTTTTTATAGATTCTAAGGTGTGCAGGTTTCGTCACGATGTTTTCCTTCACCGTTAGCAAGTGATATTTAAACTTAAAACACACTTTTGTAAAGAGGTGCGCGCCATGGGTTTGAACCCGTATTGTATTATAAGTAACTGTACCAAACTATTTGATGGCCTTGATGGATAACAATTCAAAAGTTGGCTAGGACAGAAAATCTTGAGTATGAAGTGTGTTTGTGTTTACACTTACACCATAATTATATAAATTTTAAAGAGAAAGAAACAAATTACTCATTCAAAAATATGTAATTTCTAACTTTCATGAGACAACTTTGCATATGCCCAAGATATGCATTTAAATGTTCTCAGTGCATGAAATCAGTCTTTAGATTTATACTGAATACATCAAATGCCTAATTGTACTCACAATTATCATTCAGTTACTCAATAGATCAATTGATTGAAGATTGTGAATATAACAAATGGTGATAGAAACTTACCCAGAATTTTCTCTACATCTCCGACTGGCTGCATGAATTTCATTTTTAATGGGAGATAGTGGACTTGTATCGTTGATGGATGGCAGCATCGATGATGGAGAATCTGCATTCAACAGATATTTAGGATATTCAGAAAACTAGTAATTTACTGAGTGCTTTGTCATACTCAAGTAACCGTTAATATTACACAATCAGTTTATTTTTTCTGATACAACATTGACATACAATTTTTAGGATATAGCTGTGAGAGTTTGGGAGTTGAACAGAAATTATTAAACCTTAGCAATACATTGGACTTGTTCATAGATAATAGGGGAATTGTACACTTAACACTCACCGCACCACTGCTTGGATCTCAGCTCATCAACTAATAAGCCATTCATGTTGTTATATTAATTATTTTATGACTTAAAATTACTGAATTCGAAAGTCGAATTTCTTATATAATGTAAAATCCATCTTATTAACATTTTATCCCAGAAAGCAAATTAGAGAAAACTTCCAACAAGTTATAATAATCAAAATCTTTATAATACAAACCACAGTCGCTTTCTGATTTCGGCCAGTTATCAGAACTGTCGGAGCTGTAATTACTGTTTCCTTTCCAGGAATCACTCCTTTCTATTTTTCTTCTTTTTTTAGATATAGCACTTTTGTTTTCTTTCTTCATATTTTATGACAAAAGTTTTAAAAGTTTACAACTAAACGCTAAACACTTTCACATGTAACGATTGGTTTATTAGATGACAAGTTGAGAGAAATATTGTGTTATATGACAGTTTATACTAAATAAAAAGTTAAGTAAAATTCTGTTGAATAAACAACACAACTAACAAAATGACAAGTTGAAACTACATTGTGACAGTTTGTCACAATGTTTCAAGCTATTGCAAGATCCTTATGTTGGTAGAACGTAACTTAGGAAATGGTTGCGTTCCAAAATAAATTTAAAATACACTACCAAACGATTATCCATTATTTGGAATTAATTTAGTCTTGGGGTGTAAATAAAGTATGCTTGTTACAACATATGTTCGTTAATTTACTTTAAAAATATACCTGATAAAGTGCCGCCTAGGTGATATGAAGTATGTCCGGCACTGCCACTGCTGCTAGGTGAACTGACGTAGGGAGAGTAACTGGGAGTAGCGTAATAGCCTCCATATTGAGCAACGCTATGATCCGCATAACCTGTTGCGTAACTACTATAGTCCTATGGAAATAAGAAAGATATTAATAAAAGCAAGTATTTAAAAAGTAGTGTTCTTAAGTAGAAACACTGATGGAACAATGTACAAGACGATCGTATTCGAATGGAACAAATAACATAATTGGAGTTATTACAAACTAGTTTGTCATCAAACTTAAACTAATGTTTTTTAAATCTATTTATCATTTAGACTGCTTCGTTGGTGGTGTTGGTTGCAAGTGCGACTGCCGATCGGGAGGTGCCGAGTTCAATTCCCGAGTCGAACACTACAAAATTTTCTAATTTAGATTTTCTAGTAGTGGTTCGGAGTCTGGATATGTGAAAGATGCATGGCAATAGGCTCACCACCTATTCCATAGTGGGACGTAAACGTAACCGGTGAAACGTGTTAGTGTTCTGCATTCCTCTGCCTACCTCTTCGGGGATTACAGGCGTGAAGTTACGTTATTTAACATATAATATATTATAAGATTATAAAATAAGTTCAAGTATATGTTCAAATTTATAAATGCTTTTCAAATAAATGCTTAGCCGTATTAGATTACAAATGGCGCAATTGTATGAGCGACTCGATAGATGGCGTTAGTGTCACGTTTTGTTGCTTGCACAGGATTGCAGTTCTTAGATTTCTCACAAGAAATAAATTTGGTGAAGGATTACTTGTTGCGTGTTTGGAAAGGATTGCGTGAGACCGCCGTTGTAGGAGGAGTAGGCGTAGGGCGAGGGCTGGGTGCCGAAGCCTGTACTAGGCACCGTCCCAACGCCGCCTACACCGTACGCGCTTAGGTATGTTGGTGTTGCTTTACACGACGATCTGACGGAGAAATTAGTCAATATAATAAAAAAGCTAGTAAAATGAATGTAGCACGTTCAAGTTTGAACGTTGCATTTGATAAAAATTATAAATAGAAATTACATAAAATTGTACATTACGTTCTTTTGCCAATGTTTCTCTTAGTGCACGTCCTTAAATATTCAAATAAAGAGGCTAATATATAGGTAAAAATGATAACAACAGCCCAATAAAAAATATTCTATCAAAGACGGTAGAAATGTTAATAATTTAGAAAAGCGATTCTTGGGTTTCGAATATTAATAACGTTGTAAGAGATATGATAGGTATAAATATTCATTGGCTAAAATATAATGTATTTATATACCTATTATTAGTGTTGTGTGGCGGTGGATACGCGGCATAAGGTTGATTGTAGAGCGTTGAGCTGACGTAGGACGAGGCCGCACCTCCGCCTCCATACTGCTGCATACTGTTTAAAATAATACACACGGATTTAAAATGATTTCATAAGGTTCTGTGAGAACATTGCCGTCGACGTAGGATTTTCTGTTTTAAAGATGTAGTTATTACAATCATCATCATCATCATCATTAATCTGTCTAAGTTCACTGCTAGAACGCTATAACTATTCATTGAATATTTTTTCATAATTCGCACGCTGGACATGTGGGTTTAGGACAGCAAAGCACGACTTTTCATAGTGTTTACGTTGATGTCTGTAAGTCTTCAGAACATGTCTAGTTAGGCTACATCATATCGAAACCAGTCAACGATGTATTTAGTCGCCTCTTACGAGCTCTTATATCCCGACATGGGGTCAAAGAATGTATTCTTCTATCGACAGTCATGTATAATTAATCTTCTATATTTGAATCAGATAGAAAAGTCGAACTAACAGCTGTATCGCTTCCATGAAGGAATATTAAAAGTGTTATAGACATCTTCCAAGGCACGTAACTGAGGCCAGTCCCTTCTAATTGCCCTGCGCAGCTAGCTCTGCCGTCCAACAGGAGAAGTCTATGTATATGACTGTGTCAGTTAATAACGACAAGATGAACATATTCTCCATCATTGTTTTAGCAGTCTCTGAAATTCATGTTAGATGAAATTCATGATAGATAAAAGATTCATTAAAAAATTAAGTAGAATAAATTCATTGTTAATAAACAATGCTCCAATTTCAATTCAGTTAATATATGTGGGCATAAGTGTACGTAGGTACTTTCTTGGCCCCAATACTCTTATTAATATGGACGTCATTCCTTTTGTGGCTTCCGACTTCCATCCGATCGTTAACCTTTGTATTAGGTCATCGTGTGTTATTAGTAAATTGAGTTTCGTTGCGGGGCTCATTTGATTTTTGGGCATGGTCATATTAAACAGTGATTTAATTTTATAACAACGTGAAATACGTCGTAATAAAGATGCTATAACGATAGTGATTTGATTAAGATTAGAATGATATCTTTCATTCCTTCCCTCAATTTATATTATGGTATTTGTGAGTTATTAAACGTTTACAATTATACATTGTCCCTTTTTGGTGTCCTATGTCTAATTCTATATCATCATTATTTCATTTGGTTTCCGTTGATTATGATTTAATTTAATTGTGTACGTTATTATGTGTGTGTGACTGTGTATTACTGTTACTAGCATTTGTTACATAGTCAGTTTCAGCGTGAACATTGTAGGTCTAATTTAACTTAACCTAAATGTCGTGTCTCATCATCATCGCGAAAATTTTTTTTGACATTAACAACACTTGGCTATTCTCAGATAGAAGATCTACGGCCATGTACTGCCACGGTAACCAAATGCAGGTAGGCAGAATTCACACGCATTAGAGAACATCATAGTGAACTGCAAGGTTTCCTCACGGCGTTTTTCTTCAGTTAGAGGAAGTTATATTACCTAAATATTAACATGGACGTTTTGTAAACAGTTACACATCGGATTTTAAAACCAACGGTTTTGAACCCGGAGCGGAGTGGAAGACTGAGTTCTAAGCCAATTAGGCTTTCAGTGTTATCTATTACTTACCTATTATAATACTGGTATGGCAGCGTGGATTGGTCGTAGGGCAGTGCTTCCCCGTACAGCGCCACGTCTGCCTCGCACAGCCCGGGGCTGCGCACCTCGCTCTTGACGCCGCCGCCTGCCACGTTATCAATATCGTTATCATCTCGCATATTTATACATGTTTTGTATGCAAGTATTTTAATGTACTTCAATGACTGAAAGTTTTTCAGACAGCTACAGGAGTGATACCTATATTCATTGAATATTTTTCATGTATAAAGAAAGCCTGAATATTTTAAATTAATTTAAAAATTGACAATGTCTCCAGTGGTAACTACTGAGCGTGCTGGATTCGATCCCCGGGTCAGGTTCATTAGGCTTTCCTAACTTGAAATTTCCAGTAAAAACTGGGAGTCTAGATTTGTATCCGGTGTATGGCGATTGGCTGACCATTTATTTAATGGTGGGACGTATAACGTAACTGGTAAAACTTGGGAAAGTACAACATACCTCTTCGGGGCTTATAAGCATACGAGTATTACGTTTAAACTAAAAATGTAAATGATAGCAAACAAAGGAATGTACGAACATATTAGGTAATTATAAAAAAAACTAGAATAGTACCCGTGCTATCCTCATTCATCAACCAGGCGACCGCAGACGATGAAGAGGTGGAACACAGTCCGCCAGCTGAGGTCAACGGCAACGCCAGCCCTAGCGCAGTGCTCGTGGAGCATCCGTTTGCCAAGCTGCAACTCTCCACCTCTGAGCTGGGCAGCTCTAAGCTATCAGTCGTCAAACTCAAGTTAGATGATGTGGTCGTGTTTTGGAACAGCGTAGTCGCTCCCGATACTAGCAGAGCCGGCAGACCTGCATCCTGCAGCAAGGATGGCGGGGAGTCGGACGTCGATTCCGATTCGCAGGGAGAAGTGTTGACTTCACCTGATAACCTGGAAGCAAAACAATCAATAGTAAAGAACGTAATAACTATAAGACTCATTGGTTCGGTTATGTAAGTGCAGTACAGACTCGTGATCCTGACGCGATTGTAAGTTCCATTGGAAGCATCAATAATTTAAGTAACACTGCAAGCAGTGGTCAGCGTTACTGCTAAAAGCCAATTTTCACAGAAGCTTAAATTTTTGTAAAGGTAAATGGTCAGTGGTCTGGGTAGTTAAGAAACTTTGTACCTCGTCGGTGTTATTAAAGGTGGTTTAAAAGGATCTAGGCAGCCATCTCCCAATTATTCTGAATCTGCTTTGGAACGGTGCAATAACTCTATAGTATCTAATATATTCTATATCTTAGGTATCTTTGCGTATTACTGATTGTGAGATGTAAAAGCGAGTTGCAGTAGCATAATCCCGAATTAGCTCTATTGCGATTTACTACAGAGTCCAATAACAACATTCTCAAAATGTTATAATGGAAGAATAATAATTGCTTCGCGTAATAGATTTTCCTTAGCAGGTGATAAAGCTAAAATGGTAACTAGTAATAAGGTATTTTACAATAATTATTTCACTTTCCCGTAGTAGGTACAAATTTTCCTTAGCAGGTGTTGCTGCCAAAATAAAATCGTAAGCGTCGGCCGTTTTGGTCCAATTTGTTAGTAAAGCTGTGTAAAACAAAACACCCACAGTTTAAGACAACATCGGAGATAAAGAATCCATTAACGATACCGTTTTGTTTACGAAGAAGTGCCCTTTTTTTAAACAGTCACTTACTCCTAATGTCTTAATTTCGGAAAGAGGAAGAAGGAAAACGGTAAAACAAACTCATTACCAATTAATTATTATTTTGTCGTAATGCGTTCTAATTTTTCGTGTTCAAAACCAATACTTATTTTATTAATGAATATCTTACAAGTCAATGTATTTAAAATTTTTTTGAACAAATTGAGTTGTCTCCGCCGCGATGTCTTTGCAATCGGCAGGAGCTCAAGAAGATGGACCTCATATAGGTTTGAAACTAGTCGAGCCATCCCAAAAAAACGTGAATTAACCCGGTACATGTTTAATCATGTGTATTTAAAACACTCACGAGACATTTAATAATAAATAGGAGCATGGAAAAAGTATACTTATCTACTTATTTAGGTATTTATTCGTTAGTTTGTAGAATCTTCATATTCTGATGTTATGGAGTAATTGGAAAAATAGTACGGTTCAGGATTCTATTACAGGTTAGTAAACATAAATTTTAATTGTTTTTTTTCTATATTCCATGCAATAAAGTCTATTATTTTTTTTTCAGTTATTCAAACCTTGATTGTAAGAAGAAATATAACTTAGTAAGCGATCAAATAAATATTCAATAAAAACATTTCAATTCGCGGAATAATAAAACGTAGGGGAATCATAAAATCACTTGCGGCTTTGTGACATTTATTTTAGGGTATCAACGTTTCAAAATGTTCAATATGTTGAAGCGTGGCAATTAAAAAGATTGTAGCAATTAAGATATCTTTACTAAACGTTAAATCACTGTGTTTGTTTTAAATTATGTCCATAAAACGAGTCACCGGAATCAAACGGCAGATGCCAGCCAGTCCCCTCGTATCTCATGTTGTGGATTTATCTAACAAACTGTTTACACGTGTTCCGATTAATTTAGCTCGTTATCAACGCCTGCGACCGCTTGCGCTGTTTAATCAACTCTCTGTCACACATGACAGTTGGGGAGTGACGTCACTGATTGTTATTGGATTCAGAACGTTAATTTGAATTTATGATCCTATGGTACACTTTAATTTAAATTGAGAATTGACATATTACGTTTACATAATGGAAGTTTTAAAACAAACCTGCGAATGTATTAATGAAATGAAATCGTGAACTGCCTGTAAAATATTTTGTATAATTAAATAACTTTGAAAATGTGTATAATACGTCCAATTAACGATATGCCGACATATAAGGATTAATATTAGATCCGAATATAAATTAAGTACTTTGTTGATTTCGAATTTTGTTATGAACAAGATATTAAAAATGGCCGCACCCAAACGGTGGTAAACATATAATACCTATTAAGTGTTTTACCGAATCAAATTAATAAAATGACATTAATAATAGACGCAAATTTATGCTAATATCACCATGTGACGTATTTTTACTTTAAGCCCAGCTGTTTAATTGCTTATTGAATATGTTGTTTTATAGTTAAAATTTCGTTGATTTGTCGATATCTATTATTCATTTGGCAATGTCAACGTTATAAAAGTGATGACGTGATTAGTACCCAACCGCTGCCGTCGTAAAAGTTAACGGAAATACGTAACGATTTGAACTTGTTATAAATAACACAATACTCTCTTATTTATGATATTAATCATTCGGCCAACACTAGGATTCGTTGACTAGAAAAAGAACCCTTGTTTATATTAGTTCGCGCCTTTTTTAAGTGTCACTTTGCTTTTTGCCGCCACTTCGAGAGTTGCGTTCAAACAACACTATCGTATATCAAAAGAGCGTCCCCGAACGGAATTTCACTTAATGTTGGCAGCATTGTCACTATCTTTTTAATTGAAAGCATTTTTAATGTTTCGGTTCTTCTCACAGTGTTCTTTTTACATGCAGTAGTCATCGTAAAACGGCATTAAATTTGTCTAACAAAAGACTTCAAAGCTTTGATAGCCGGCAGTTCTAAACTGAAGAATGACATTCCATATGGTGAGATAACTTACTTGTCACATTTTTAGTTTAATGTTCTGCGCGGCAAATCGTGTTGTTTGTAAAACATGAACCTTGTCACTGACTCATGACATTTAATGTTCTTTGAATTTCGATATTAAATTAACGTACAAAGATAATAGATTTATTATTATATATCGCGATTGTTAACACCTACAAGTAAATTGAGTAGCTCGTATATCAATAGTAGCGATCTCTTTGAAAAATTCGTCATGGTAGACTGTTCAGTCACGTATAATACATAGGTGTATGTAGGGATTTTGTCGCTCAAATAGTAAACATACATTATATATGTATGCAACTAAAATCGAACTTGAAGACAAATCTGGTAGATTTACTATATGTAGAAATAGGTTCGCGTTTTGTAAACATTAATAGATTTCAATAAAAGTATGATTATTACCTGTTATGTTTCCATAAGTAACGATTCAA
>DWMG01005370.1:0-10248 GCA_018244855.1 Elbella merops | reverse complement strand
GCCTTAACCCTCTCAATATGAGAGGAGACCCATATTCCAGCAGTGGAATTGTAAAGGGTTGAAAAAAAAAAAAAAAATTTATCTGCTTATGCAATAAATATACCTTTGCATATAGACGTCATAACTTGATTTATTTTATTAAAATGTAAATAACTTAGTCGTTAATATTGAAATTTGTTTCGTAATATCTAATTTTAAAATCACATTTATTTTTCTGTACCTATATATACTGAAGTATAGGAATGAGTGCGGAGTTGTTCTGCAACTTTTGGGAACAGTTTATTACAAGAATCATAAGTAAAACACTATCAACGGTAAAAAGGGTCTACTTTGTATCGATTTTTAAATTTCCTTCGACAATAATACCACACATCGCCCTGGCAGCTACTATTGACGAGTTAGTGAAACCGAGTAACAAGAACCTCGTAAGGTTTCGCAAATTCGCCGAATATTCACGATCCAGAAACCTTACAGAATGTACTCACCCTCACACCGCGGCTCCGACGCACAATAATAAAACACGAAACCATTAGCTCCTACATCAACAGAGAGCCTAAACATACTCCGAATTGACAGTGACTTTAATATATTTCTTCGCAATGGTGTTACGTACTGCCGTCAATGTATACAAATTTAGTTGTTAACAATCCGGAATTCCCAACTTATGTAGTTTTATTACCGGCAAATTTAAGTTATGTCTAAATTAATTAAATATTGAAATTGTGCATTTGCATTAGCTCGTTATCTTCATCATCAATCCTTTGAGCGACCTCAGTTGGTCATAGGTGTACTCCGAGAACATAAAGATTTAAGGGCTTGGTCTGCCATGCTAGCCCATTACGTACGCCGTAGTGAGCATCATCGAGAATTGTGAGGCATAAAAGGTTTTTTCAGTGTTATCCTCAACGTGGCGCGTTATATTTGAATATACTTTTTATCTCGTAGAATTAAAGGTGTTCATATAATAGACGTTGTCGGTCAACTTATCGAATAAATAAAGAAATGTAGCTCGTCCCTCGGCGTCATCGTTAATCTCATACAAATATTCTTTTATCCGCAAACGACAGTTCGCACTCGCCACTAGCCGCATCTCGCCGCCGCACCCACCCTTACTTAAATTTATCTTATCAAAGCCATCCCCTAAGGCGGCGTCTAGTCAGAACACTCGGTGTAGTCAAATAAAACACAGCGCTATTTTTACATCGTTTATTTATCCGGTATAGGAGTTCCATAAACACACGGCGATGAATATTATGGATTCTGTACATTAATATCAAAGTAAACAATAATATTATGTATAATAAACTGTAAATATATATATACTAATATGATCTATTAAATTATGTATTGGCACCGAGACGCGACACTCAACAGTGTCGAAAATGGACGCTAAGTACAAAAACTTACAACTGACACGATGTGACGTCATCGACTCCGCTCAGACAGTCGCCGACGGACTCGCACACTGCTTCCGAGCAAACATTTGCATTTGAGGTGCCCAATATATGCAAGGATTTAAAAAGTTGATGTAATTGGAACAACAAACATCTTTGGCAGTATTGGACTAAGCAACAGTTCGAGATCCAATTATGAATTCCAAATCACTGCGAACTCAAAACATTTATCTTAGACAAATATTCTCCCTGCAATGTATTAAATTCGTCCAGCTTCAAATCCCTAGTCTTGTGCATATAACCCCGAGCAATAATACTACTGTTCTCGGTTATGACTCTGTTTAATTTTGTAGCCAATGATTAAAAAAGGTATAATAAGAATATTTTATTAATCATTTATCTATAATTTTAAATCAGTTCTAATGCAAGTCCGATAAGTTATTTTCATAACTCGTTATGTTACAGAGTACAGAAGACTGAGTGAGCGAAATCAAAGCATCTTACATGTATACAAATTCGAGGTGCGGGAGCCGCGGAGCGAAGTGCGGGGAAAGACAGCGTAGTTGATAGAACACGTAAAACAGCATGGAAAGACTAAAGGCGGGTTAGGGATGCTACCCCTAGATTGCCGAGCTACAAACGTCTGACGGAGAATACTGCAAATTTTGTTTAAACCACCAAATTAGTTAATAGAAGTGAAGCCATCGATCAAGCGGTCCAAGGTATAGACAAGGTACTTCAATCCCGAGACTAAATTATTAACAACATTTCAGATTGCTAATGTTTGCCTTGTCATGTGCCGCGCGATACTGTGGCAATATACTTGTATAGTAACAGTTCAGTATACATACGCATGTTATGCTCAGAAACGAACCTTGCGGGTTGTTGATTCCCATACACAACATCTTGCGGTCGAACTTTGTATATACTACAACTACTTATATGAACTAATGTACAACATTATGAATATTAATCTTACCCAATATGGATCGAAGCGTAAGATTAAACTTAGTGAATTAAATTACGTAACGTAATCAAAAGCCGGCGTGGAATTCGAATATGTAGGCAAGTTGAAACCGAATGTTAAACTTAATGGTGTGTGTATAACATAGACGTTATGAATATTACTGAAGGTTATTATAATTACTGAAGCATATTATTATTTCTTAAATCGAGTTAATTCGAAAATTCAACCTTCCGTTACTTTTCGCAGTATTCTCCGCCAGAACTCTAAAGGTGGGTGAAAGAAGAGCGCAACGGGACAGGGAAGAAGGGGTCTATGTAGCTCCTTAACTATCTAGTTCGAATTCCGCGTTGGACGGATCATTACGTTCTCCTCGTAGCAGGTACGTAAAACAAATTTGTATTCGTTTTTTATTCATATACAATCTCTTATTAGAATCTACGACGAGCAGTAATTACTATCAAAAAACTTATAGGCACATACAAAGAGAAATTAACAATTAGAATTAAAGTATCCCCTTTTAGCATTCAACGCTTCTTGCAAATTTCCACGGGTAATTTATTTCAGCTTTCTCTTCGTTTAATTTTTCACTTTATGGTACTCTCCTTTATTATTTTTACTTTTAATTTTTTTTTAATTCAATTGTAATTAGTGCTCACCGTTGAACTCATCAACAATTGACCAATAAAATTTAGAGACGGTACAAAAATACATCTCACTACAATCTAACTTAATTAAACTAACCGCTGGTTTAAACCTCTTTGTAACGTTCAGTTTGAGATGTCCGCGGGCGCCCGACCTCCGATGATATCACAATTCTTAACAACAATAACAACTTATATTGTGACGGCTCGGTGGTCAAACGATGACTAATCGTGGATAAGCAAAAATCGGGCGACATTGAACAATATCTCATCGACGGCGGTTTTCCTTCAAGGGATTCGAGAATTCATCCGTCGTGGACAGTCGCCAACTGACGGGGGTTTCGTGCAAAAGAAGTCATAGTTAAATGTAACGACTTACAGTTAAATGTAATGACTTCCCTATTCGTTGTGAAATTACTTCGCGTTTCTTTGTTAGAGTGATAATGTTGATAAATCAACGAGACTCGCATCAATGGGTGCCACGATGAGACATTAATTCTTTTCATTTTATCTCAGCAATCAAAATGACAACGTTCGCCTTAAGTTTTAGTTTTAACCACCGAACCGACGCGAACTCTGCTGAAGGGAAAGTACAAGAGCGACAGGTTTAAAGACTTGAAGAGGAAAGGGAAGAAGAATAAAATATAAATACCTGACTACCGATAACAATTGAACATGGAACGTCCGATAAAAATTCTCTTAAAACTACGAGATTGTTGCAAAAATTGTGGTAGCAAACTTCTTTTGATTCCTCGTACAAAATTGCACCCAATCTAAACGGGCTCCTAAAATTGACATCGAAAGTTTACATGAATCGTTAAGCTATGACACACCAGTACAATCGTGAATTTGACATCTATTAAAAATATAGTGTTACAGTGACAACGCCACTCGCTTATGAGCACACACGCTCGTACAAACACCACACTAATTCGAGGCTCTGTCCTAAACCAATCCGAAAAGTAGCAATCATGTTATTTTGGGTATAACATAATATACCCAATCACTTTAAACCAGCTTCCGCTTTGCTTGTTCTTCTGTACTTTTACGGATATAATCCCTCTCACGTGTCCCCGCCTCGGAATATGTTCTACTCTACTTTAACTCGTATTGATTTAGACAGAGCCTTTGGCGTGAACAAATATTGTTTAGCTCGAGACGGCAGCGGCTCGCGCGCGCTGCTGGTGCGGCGCCACGTGCGCACGGCGCCCGTCCGTTCAATAGATCAGTCTACATTTACCTACCACCTTTCTATAAAGCTTACTCGAAGCGTAACGTATAAAAATAATATATTTATCGAGTTTAGTTGGCAAAATCATATATTAAGGGACCATTTGAATTTTAATCATACAATTGTTCTCTTCTGTATCGTTGGGAAACATGGATTTCTAAATTGCTAGCATTATTTTATACACTAAAAGACGTGAAATAGCAATGGAAAATTAACTCACTATAGTTTGAAAGTGACGCACTCGCCTCTGCCAGTCTGCAGGCGTCTGCTATTTTTATATTCTATATTTGAATCACGTCAATAATAACAAAGTCAACAACAACATCAACAATACAACATTACAATTTATTTGAAAATACAATTACACGTATATGAAAAATATCCATGACTCATGAAACATTAGTGAAATCCGTTTACAGCCCGATACATCCGCCGCTTGGCCCCGCGCTGGGCAACATTTGTCCACGCCGTCACCTTCGCCACATAACTCTAACAATTCGATTGGTGTTATTTGCCCTCACAATTTTATTTCGACTAAAACTAACATATTACGTCCATAAATATACGAAAATATTTTCAATCATATAACAATTTGGCACGACATCCTGTACGTACTAGGACACTATGACGATACATATTAGTAGATAAATGAATGGGTACATAGAGGATCTACGAAGAGGATACAATTATTATTCCTCAACACGCTCAGTGCAGCCGAGTTCTTAGTTTTAGAGGTTATCGCGTCTGTAACAAATTTCCTAAACTTACTTCAATCGTGTGTAGGATCAGATGCAGGCGTCCACTACACACACATTGATTTAAATTAACAGCTTTTCATTATTTCTACAATATGAATAAGCTGCAGTTGCACGCGTAACATTACGATAGAACTCGCTATCATATTTGAACCGAAAACAACATTTGACATCAATTTATACGGGCAATATAAACTGTAACATTACCAGCAAAAATAATAATATTTCAAGCAGTAACTCTCGCGACACTTTCGAGTGGTAAAAGCGACTCCCAAATCATTTTTCTATATAAACTCCGCCGCAGTGACCGTGTTAGGGTTGCGAGCTAATGGTAATAGCGACACGGCTTGCGGCCGCGGCCTGCGCGGCTTGCGGCTGCGGCTTGTGTGTTCAACTAGCCGGCAGCGAAACGTATCACAAGCCGCATCACTATGTACATATATTAGAAGAAATAGGTACACTAACATGCGTATAACAAATATTATATATAGTAGTAGCACTACGAAGACTTATCACTAAAAGACACCAACGTTCTAATACAGATCTTACTCCAAGTGTAGTAGATGTCAGAATGCTATGACTCTCTTGAAAACTTTGTTATGAAGCAGCCTGCATAGAGACAGTCATTTTATTGCATTTTTATTGATCGGACAGGCTTATTTTAATATAGTAATCCATATTTATATAAATATTCGTTGTAATGATAATCATAACAGTATGTTTGAATTTCTAGCGACCATCTGCGTATCATGCCGTTATATCAACCGGCTGATTGACTGCCTCACGCCGCACTCACGTCCTGGCTGCACGATTTAATGTGTAGATACATTGCGTTTTGAATTCGGCTTTGATCTCGACACAAATAATTTTATTTGTAGAGTCGGCTGATGAAACGATTGCGTGAAATTACTACTTAGACAGTTTATAGTAGAATTGGTTAGAGATGCCGTGGCCTCACTTATCGCCTGTGCAGATACTGAATCTATAACACTAGGTTCATCAGCTGCATCGATCACGCCGTTGAACTTTAATATTTTTTCGTTAAACGGCTAACGTTAACAATTCACAAATGGCTGTGTGATCTGCGCAATATTTTAGGGGTTTTAAAATATCATTAGAATGTTGTAGAATATTTAAAAACATGTGCAAACAGTGCTTTTGAGCGACTGTTAACAATTTTAATAAACTGAGAGTTAGGGCAGCGCAGGACGTTAGAGTACCCATCTTAACACACACAACTACCGATAATATTTAAGACACGACAATTATTACATCCCTAAATTAACCGACAGCATGTAGAACAGATAGTCTGCGTTTACATTTTACTTGGCTACTCGTCCAAGTACATTATATAGTTGAGGTATTAAACGTGAAGTGGCGTCTCCGTACGACGAGAGCGATACGTCCAACTACACCAGGATGGCTGTGTACCGCAGCATCATGCCTATGTTTACCAGAAAACACCCCACAGCTCATTTTAACATCGTACAAACCATTCGCCGCTTGGTATACTGTCATCCCTGTGAATTGGAGATCGAAACAGGTGGCAGTGCAGACAAATTAAACTGAGAAACAATTTCAGTGGCTCCGACCACTAACGTAATATGACGAATATTTAGCTTTACCAATTATGTCGCACATTTTTAGAATTAAAAACAGTGAAATAGAATAACACAATCATAAATGTTTCTCTCTCTATCTCGAAATCTCTTGATAAGAAAACTTCAGAGTAGGAATTATTGAGTTTTACTTGTCGTTTATACACATCCAGTATTCATTATTATCTTTCCGAAAAGATCGACGCTATTTTTGTCGTATCAAATATGTCTAACGACTAAACAATTAGTTGAGTTATTTAAAATTACTAAACTCCTGGCAATAGATGCTTTCCACCTTCAAACCACAAGAACACTCCCAACAAGGATAACCAAAAGCCCCTTTGTCACAGCCCTAACTGTCGCCGCAGCGTGCAGCGCCCTCACTGCATGCCTGGCCGGAGACGGAGAAGCCACCACTCTCCTCGGAAACACAGCCACCGCCCCTCCGACCGACGAGACGGCAACGCACCACACTTCATCCGCTTCGGGGACCAAGAGCACAGCCTTCCAGCAGTGCTGGGCTAGGTCAGGGGTAAGGATGGCCGGCTGGGATTGACCGTTACGAAGCCATAACACGCGGAGATTACGACCACAAGCTCCACACTCCAGTCTCCAGCCACCCGGAGCCGGGTCTGCGGATAGGGCCGTTGCAGTGGCTCCGCCTAGAGGGAAAATTGAATTTATGAAACGATAGAAATACTCCCCGACGTAAAAAAGGCACATTTGCACTGGCAGAAGAACTAGGCACCTCACCAAACTGACGTAACACGAGATAAGGACGTGTCGAACTCAGGAGCGGTAGGTATCGGAAGTGAATTCCTCGCAAGTGCCAAGTTGACTTGTACGTGCGGTAAGTATATATTGTCTAAATGGACCGCTCACCGGTAACCCTGAGCGTGACCCGCTTGAGCTCGCGCAGCCGCTTGAGGTCGGGCGCGCGCGCGCCCAGGCAGCGGTACTCGCCGCCCTCCTCGTATAGCGCCTCCTTTATACCTGGCGCAACAAAGTACATACATATTTATATGTATTACATAGCGTTTCTCTTCCAGTTTTTATCGAATCGAAGTTATCCAGTCAACACCAGGAAGTCCGTCGCTTAATCTTATTGTAACCCAGGGGGACCCTGGGATCACTGGAATCGCAAAAAAACATGAAATATATGCCAACTGCTCATACCTAGGTAAAGAACATGCGCGACAGTTTCTTTTGCCTGCGCAGGTGTACCTAATACTGTAAACTATAGCTCAATGCACTATCAGTAGCGGAATCGTAAAGTAGTGGATCATTAATAATCATGTGGGATACGTGCTACTAAAGCCAGTTTGCCCTAGCTACAAGGAACGTGTCAGTTGGAAATAATATTTAAGTTATTTAAATGTACAATATACTGAAAAACTAGCCTATGTCCAAATTAGAGTACAACAGTTACAGATTTTTTATACACTATTTATATACTCCTTCATAGTGCAAATCCTTTTTATGACCTATAAGTTTGATACCTGCACATAAGAGTCAGACAATACTGAGGAACGAAAAGACTTCTAGTGTCGAAATAATAGAAGCAAACACTCACCTAATACCCCGTGCGCGTGGTGGGAGCCCGCGGGCGCCCAGCTCTCGCTGCTGTTACCCACCACGCGGCGCCACCAGCAGCCCACGCTGCCTGGGGCACAACATGCACGTATACACAAAGTAATTACATTTGTACGTTTGTATGTACGTCTGACGTGATTCTCAGGGTAGCTAAACGTAATGATAGTAACAAATGTCTCGTCATAATATGTTCGTCCGCGGCCACGGCTGACCTAAACTCCCTATGGAGCAGACTACTACGCCAAGTTACTACGAATTTGGTCCATATTACTACAGGGTTACAATTCTATTGATATATTTTAAAAGACGGTTATACCTAATACACATAGAAACTAACGTATAGCTACCTTTAGGACAGTGCAGTTGCACGTTGCCGCCCAGAGGCACCTCCACTTTCTGATGGTCGGGCTCCTCGTGCACATCGGGCTCCGTCACCGCCTGCGCGCTCTCATCCGGAGCTGTTCCAACAATGACACTTTGTTTTAATGATTCAACAGTGAATTAATGGGTTCCACTTTCACGACATTTAACCACTTCGAAGACCTAAAACATATACATATGTAAAGGATGCGCTTGAGCCAACTTCGATCACAAACACAGGAATCGTGTTCGACAGTGTTACTGACCCAGCACGTTGAGGTAGTAGCCGATGGAGGAGTACTCGGCGTCGAGCCAGGAGGCGCGGCAGCGGTACCAGCCGGCATGCGACGCGCGCAGCGCCGACCAGCGCAGCGTGGCCGCGCCCAGCGGGCCCTCGCCGCCAGACTCCAGCGGCGGCGGCGAGCTGCGTGCACCACGCTCGGCTTAGCTTACATCTACACCTTAATCCTTCTCGTTGTTTCAAGTAAAAATAACTAATCCTTGACACATAATTAAAAGCTACGTTATGCTCGTTTTTATTGGTACTTTTGTTAGTAGACATTTTATTGAAAAACTTAGTTTTCGTTTAATTTCTAAACATTTGTTTGTAATAGTTGCCTTAAGCATCCCATTTAATTCACTTTTTAAACTGTATTTGTGGCTAATTCCATGACAACCCATCAAGCAACTGTCTATAGAGTACTATACCAAATATATTTCGAGTGGTCGAGCGGTAGCGTGGAGGTCGACGGAGGCGGTACCTGGCGGGCACGTCGGCGTCGCGCAGCCACGTGGCCTTGGCGGGCGGGTTGGCGTCCACGTCGCAGCGCAGCGCAGCCGCGCCGCCCGCCGCCAGCGCCACGCCGAAGCCGGGCCAGCGCGAGATCACGAACGAGGGCGGGTCTACAACACGAACGCACACTAGCCCTTCTCCCCAGCAAATGGCAAACATTGACGTCGAAACACTCAGTAAATCTAATTAAGCGTATAAACCTATATTACGTTTAGAAGAAAGAAGTAGAAAATACGTTTATTCGCGTATATTTCATCAATAAAAACACTAAGACGGATAAAATTTACATTTACATTACAAAGTTTACATAATTATGACCTACAAATAGTCAAACCGTTATCATGTTTTTAAAAATATATGAACAAGTTCTGCTACACATGAAGTGCTATCGGTCAGTACCTACTCGTACACTACGATCAGAGTCACATGACATGTCACACCGCGGAACACCACGGCCGGTCCTGTTACAAAGTTGACAGAAAATTTTGAGAACAATCGCAGGCTATTAGATCGGAAAATAACAAATATGTGATTAGAGTTTTCAAGACCTCGACAAAGGACCTAAGGACCTGTTAACTTACAAGTGACATGGATCTCCAGTTTGGCAGTGAGCACGTCGTGCGACAAATCCTTGTCTTTATGTTTTCCTTTATGAGTCTTCGCGTCGTGTGCATGCGAGATGGTGGTCGGCTGTCTTTGTCGCGCTTCGCACTGCAGCGTCGCGTTGTGCAGCTCCCGCGCCGCCGTCACCACCACTTTCGATGAGACCACGCCCTCTGGGCGACAATATGTTGATTGTATGTTTTTAACTACACTTGAGAGCAAAGAAATCGCACACATCTTTGTTTCTACATATTTTGTCAAATTCCTTTCCAAGTATCACTACTATGAATGAAGTTGTTTATGTACAAATTAA
>DWMG01005369.1:0-10248 GCA_018244855.1 Elbella merops | reverse complement strand
ATCAAAATTTGCCCTCTCCCGTATTGTAATAGGATCTAGTTCGCATATTTTTGCGTCTGTTGTTTTCGTTTATTGTTTTCATTTAATCAAAATAGTTTACACACTCCAGCTTGACCGAAATCAAGTCTTTTTGATCAACTATAGAATTGGCGGACTGAATGAATGTTAAGGGTTTTGAAAAGTTTGTTTATCATAGTCCCCGATTATTGCCAGCCATATACTTTATTATATAGGGTACCATTTGCTCATAGTTTCCAAACGTAGGTAATATCTATTTAATTTTTGAAAGTTACTTTTCAACTTTTCATATTCGTTATTCTACATCTATAAATATAGTAATTGGTACCTACAGGTCTTTAAAAACGTACAATTTTCAAAATTCTGACCAACCTGTCATACGAAAAATATTTTACTAATATTGTTCATAAATAATAAAATAAAATCATAGTACAATGAACCTGAACTGAAACCGAAATAGATGATATATGTGCGTGTGTCATTTTCTGACACGGCGCTGACATCTGCTCGATCATTAGGGTCCGTACAGGCGAAATTAAAAAAATGCCTTGAGCCGACTGAAGTTCATCAATTTTTGTTTGTCATATGCGTTACTAATTTGTAGAATTTACAGCGCGCCGCTAATGGCCCAGTTTCCGGTAACATATCATCGAAATATTTAATCCCTTTGGCTATCAACTAGTTGCTACTGACGCTGTGAACATATTAATGTGTCAGTTAACAACGATATTCGTTGGGGGCACCCATCAAAACGAAGTTAAGATCGTTTCGTTTTATTTATAGCCTGAAACTTTAACACTTTAGCGAGTGTGGTTTCAAATGGGGTTATATTTACAGGTTTTATCATTAACGATCATTTTATCTAAAAGCCATTTTTCTAAAAGTTTTTAACGCTTAACTTTGTTTAACGTATCAAGTAAGAAAACCTGTATAATATGAATTTAAAACCCTACTCAAGCTATAAAAGTAATACCAGCGCTTTTATAACATTGTTGTGTAATCCTCTTGGCCTCTCGATGCGTTAACAATATTTACTGTGGAAGCTAAAAAACTAGTCAGCATCTGGTATTTTAACGTGTCAAGTAAATTTCGTTGTGATCGTAAATACAAAAATAGTTGTATTTCCGCCTAACGCCTGAGGTCAAATTTAATTATCATGTAGACGATGAATATCTATGAGCTCTTGAACGCCTACAGTTAGGTATAAATCAACTATCCGTTCGGCCGTGTCGGCTCATATTTCAGCAGCGCGCTTAAACAATGGTTAAAATAATGGTGTCGATGCTCAAAAATAATTATTTAGAACCGTTTTAAATAAATCAATGCATAATATTAGAGTCTGCTATTATGCTTGATTTAGATGACAGCTCATTTGTTAGAGACAAATTGTGTTTGGCATGTGATAACTGGGTACAATGTAATGTAAAGTATGACTTAAAAATTTTGCTCTGGTAATACCTAAATGTCACATTAAAATGAGTAAAATTATTTAATTAGTA
Organism: Elbella merops; assembly: GCA_018244855.1. Lineage (NCBI taxonomy): Eukaryota > Metazoa > Arthropoda > Insecta > Lepidoptera > Hesperiidae > Elbella > Elbella merops. Next base: position 8,731 of record DWMG01005369.1, on the reverse strand, counting down.
ATTAGTAACCTGAAATCAACAGTGTCAGAACTAATTGTCAATGATGATATAATTGTCAATAATGTATACAAATTACTGTGTTAATTTATTGCAATAACGAGATAGACAATTATAACGCACAATGCTTTAGCAATAAAATCTTATTTGCTGTGTAACTTGAAATCGTTTTGTATGGTAAAAAATGACAACGATGCAAAATACTCGTATATTTTTACATTTGCGAATACGAATGGAGAGAATGCGATTAAGGAAAAATTGCCGTAATAAAAAGAAATAAGAAAGGAAAACATGGTAAAAGAAACTATTATAACGGGCGCTATCTACGGTAATGGAATAAAAAGGGTCCAAATGTTTCCTTGAAAAAAATTTCAATGCATTTCCGCATAACCATGATGAAATAGAAAGAGAAATGTAAACAAAGATCAGAGAAAATTAGCCAAATATGTTAAGAAAATGTTAATTAGTAAAATGAAATTTAACTTCTTAAAGGCAAAGATAGTATAAAGGACTATAGTAAGATTATAATCAAGTCCCAACGGTGTTTTAATCTATCGCATTTTGTATTCCGTAATAAAAAAAGAAATGCTAAAGTTGGTTTGAAGGCACAAAAGGAGGCAACCACTATTTTACTTCGACTTTTTTTCCCCAGTAGGGCATGGTAATTAAGGGAACGAAGCTACGAGTCCCATCACTGCAGCGCTAAGCACAGTTTCATTTAATAGAAAGATAGAGAGAACAGTCTTGTGATTTAGTGGAATAGGACTTAAAATTAAGGCCACATCGTTTTATTATATGGGTCTTTGGAAGTTTTTGCGACAAATAACAGAGTTGAACGAACTATAGCGGACCGTGTGACGTTTTTATATTCACAAGTCTGGCACGTATTCGTCACGATTGCGGTTGAAGGCGTCTTTAACATTATGCTTGATGGATCGTGCTAGTTCACCAGCTCGTCTTTTTATTCCCTTTCTTACACTAAGCCGTGATGCGGCACGACATGTTTTTAGTGAAACAACATGGTCTTCGCTGCTCGAGTTCATTTAATAACGGGAGCTTTTGACAAATGACGTTTCATTTTAAAACTTCTCCTCGAGAATTTTACTATTATCAAACGTTCGTCGTGGTTTTATTTTTTGGTTGCTGAATACAATTTATACAAATTAAATTCTAATTTAGGATTACGATTATTGTACAAGATACTTTTCTGCTGTGTTACCAAATTAACCAGTTCACAATAAGAAGTTGTAATTAAATTTAATTAGATATAATGTCATGGTTTGAATACGTGAAAGAAATAGACAAAATGGATATAGCATGATATAGCACCGCAGCAAAAAAATATTTCTGTAACTTGAACAATATTCTAGAAATATTGTAAGTTTACTCGGCTTTTGGATTTCGCCGTATATAAGGATTAGGAATTCATACGGATTTACTTAAGGGCGAAGACGTGGAACATTGAGAATTGTTCATCCGCTGCATGTTGAACAAAGGCTTCGCATAAATCGAAATATTTCATAACGCACAACCCTTTCATGGACTGATTAATTGATTTGCTGAATTGAAAATGAATAAATTGTTTTCGTACCGTTACGGTCACTAAAACCAGCGTGTCACATTATGTCGTTAATTAAATCCGGTTTTCCTTCCTTTATCGCTCACGCTTCATTCTACACTATTTACGTCCAATGGAGGCTTCTAACGTGATTAAAACGTCTGTGAGTAATAATAAACATTTTATTGGGGCATTACATACGTTGTGAGATGTATCTGAGTACGAAACTATTGGGTTATAGTTGGAACATCACGATACTTCCTAATCAACTTTGTTTTATTGTTGCTCGCTAAGACCATGAGCCATTAGATGGGCCATTGCATGGTATTCAGTTGTGGAATACAGTGTAAGGTAGTATTATATGTGAAGGTAGTAATTCAATTTTAGGAGACACTGACGAATTAGTTACATGTACGTTTATGTAGAACGTTTCATTTGAATTAGATGTTGTGACAAAATCCATATTATTATTGCTATAAAATTCGAAGAAGAATTTGATTCAGTAAGAGTGTCATGCGATTATCACATTTTTAATCTCAGAGACCTCATTATCGTCATCATCAGCAACTCTTATCTCGTTCTACTGTTGGACATGGGATACCTCTCAGTGTGAAAGGTTAATGTAAAGTCTGATTTTTAGAAGATGGCTAGTGTGGATCGATTATGTACACATACAGTGAAACTTTCACATCAGTAAGTGGATGAAGTCCATCAGATTTCAATTCAATTGTGTTTACAAACGATCATATATTTATTCTCTATTATATATGTATAACACATCTGTAAAATAACGTTGTACTTAAAATCACTTAATTGACTTAAATTACACATTGATTTAAACTTATGAAATATCCATGTCAAACGGACATTATACTATTGTTTTAGATAAAATGGATCTTAAATTTTCTTGAAAAGTAAGTTCGAATTCAACATATCATAGCGTTTCTAATTTTTAATTTGCAAAAAAATCCCAACGCTACACTTTTACTATTGTTCTCTTACGTCAGTCTAAGCGTTCTTCGGTTATATCTTTCCATACCAAACTCCGGATTCTACCCTTAAATGTCCTGTTTTGAATACATCAGGTATTGCCACTTGGAAGTAAGGTGTAAATATTGTGGGCGCACGGTTGCTTGAAAGGCATAAGTATAGGTACTACCTATTAGGTAACTGGGATACACACTAGTACATAAAATTCCTTACCCACTTTTATAGGTTACTTTTCATATTTTATACACTTTTGGACTCGTTCCTACGGAATAGACACAAGTGGTTTTAAGCAAAAAAAAAAAAACAAATGCGAGCCTATTTGTAATAATAAAAAAAAAATAAAAAAAAGCAAAAATAGCAAACAAGTTCCAAAATAACGATTCATTTCGCACATTGGAATGCAAATCTTATAAATTTTGCAAATTAAGTGTACGTCTTTCTCACCTTTGCCCTTGGGAATGGCGCTTTTAGTGAACATTTATAGGTAAAAGAGATTTCCAGCCGAGCTCTATTGTGAATAGGATCAGGTTGTGACCTATTCAATAGTCGGTTACAGAGTAGCACAAGGCAGTACGTCAATAAGACACATGTTAGCAAAAGTTAAAAAATTACACGTAAAACGTTGTCCGCGATAACTTTTTTTTACACAAAAATTCACACGAATTGCATCTAGATTGCACCTGCAATACTACTTATATGACTCTAATTTGTAAATATGCCAACGACTTTCAAAATGAAGTCATATTAGTCACATTTTTGTGTGTTGAATATGGATTAAAATTGCATATAAAAAATAATACGAAGACAGATAAATGTAGCACACTCCCACGTTTCACCGGTTACATTCAAAATCACCACGTTTAAATAATATATTAAATAAAATAAGATTTTTTCGTATAAAAAAATAGACAAAACTCTTAGTAAAGTGTGTTGTTTAAAAATTGCGCCAGCAAATTATATTCATAATAACAATATCAACATAACGAAATAACATTTTATTATAATAAGTTACTCGTATTGCTCAGGAGTATAAAAACGTAGGTTTCCACTACAATGGCTATTACGCCGGCTCTTTCGGCGACCCTCACACGATTTTTTCCAGTTATTTATGACGATTTTGACAGTAAGCGAAAGCCGAAATTGAACCAATTTGCATACAAGGGATGCTGAGAAAAAACAAAAAGACGGGAAAGTGGATAACAATCTCTGTTTAGATTTACGACAGACAATTCTATTCAAAGCCTTTTTCGACGGTTGATGCATACTTGTTTATGATTCTGACTCATTTTAAAATTATCTCCGTCATTTTTACAACACTGCATATAACGTGTCGATAGACGGACAGACAGAGAATAGACAGAAGTTCGGTGGATTCTTTTCTTTTTAGAACATTATATTACTTGCTAGGAGTTATTAGATGACTGCCTCGTTGTTCGAGTGGGTGCGAGCGCGAATGCTGATGGGGAGGTCCTGGGTTCAAATCCCGGGTCGGGTACTATTGGATTTTTCTAATATCGAATTTCTAGTACTGTCTCGGAGTCTGTATTTGTGCCCTGTGTATGGCAATAGGCTCACCACCTATTCCATGGGACTTAACGTAACTGGTGACTCTGCCTACCCCTTCAGAGATTACTGGCGTGTGTTACGTTTTACGAGTTATTTGATCAGTGCGAGTGAAATTCATACTGATCACACAATATTCTGTAATAACATCGTGTTAAGATTCTAAATGAATATTTACATTCTAGAAACTAAGCTTAAAATTGTTTCATGTTAGTACACGTCATGTTCATAAATTCTATTTAGGGATTGCCTGATTGTATTATACCATCTCATTTACGCCTCAGACTACTTCGAGGAAGGCTTAGTAAACAAAAGAAGCCTCCAAAGTATATCTGTTTCACTTTTGTTTTTGGGGAACGAACTAGTTCTCGAAGAATCGGACTTTTGTTGTCCTTGTACACTTTCACTGGTACGTGCGTATTGGTCATAAAAAAACTTTGGACTTCTGATATTAATATTTATTATTCTTTATGTACACAAAACACTTTCCCTTCGCTAGTTATAAATAGTTTTATGTTGGCCACCCGTTATATGGCATAACAAGGTGGTTTTATGACGGTGACTGACTCAGTAAGGCGTCATTTTAAAATATTTATGGTGCTTTCAATATAAACAATAGATCTAAAATTAAATTTGTATTAATGTTCTGAGTTATGCTAAGCTGACTTTATGTGTTAAATGTAAAATATGGGTGATATCGAAACCTGGTAAAAACGACACCGATTACGAACATGATACGAATTTTAAGCATGTTTTGTTTATAATTTTCAAACGAAATGCCGTGCTGTTAATATAAAAGTGGGTTCGCAAGGCAAAAAGCTTACAAAAGATCACATTTTCCGAACCTCTAATGGGAGGACATTATCCGAAAATCGTTTTTGTGCGAATAAAATTTACTGGGAAAATTTTTGGTAAAGCGTAGCAGGACTTATCTTTATGTACACTTTTACGTATTTCGCAGCAAAATGTTATCGGCCAACAGTTAAACGGGGCCTTTAATGTGATGGTCTTTTTCTCCTTTATTACTCCCAGGCACATGAAATAATTTCGATGAATTATGGAACCTTAGAGATCTCTCGTGTCGCGTAAAAGAAATATATAAACAATAAAAACTTTGATAACATGACGAAAAATTGAGTAACATCAGTAAATTTATTGCCTCGTAACTTAGGAAGAGTTTTTAGTGTTGTAACATCTTTGTTCTTGCGTCGTGTCAATTCTGAAATAAGTAACTGTTTTAATATTATTTCGAATTTAATGACTGTGTAAAGTAAGTTGTACTGATGAACGGTGATTTTCATTGTAGGATCACACATATGTACGTTGATATAACGACTATCAGATACGAGCCTACTTTATCTAAGCAAATTGCGCTACGTTTCTCAAAAAAAAAAATCGCTAAAGCAATTTGTTTAAATTACTCTCCTATGCTAATCTGCCTCGTGTTGCGAATATATTCTTTACGAAAAAAGAGCGTTGTCGGCGCGAGATCTTCGGATCGCCTTGTTCCCCTTAAATGATGCATGTTGTGGAAGCCGGATCTTATAAAGAAAAACACAAGATACACCGAGCTATTACACGGTTTGCGTCGTAAATAATCGTCTTAGTGCGGTAAATAAATAAATGTATAGTGTCTGTTCGTGCGAGCGTTGCTATCTGATCAGTGTCCGAGACGCAACGAAAACTGGGAAAGCGGTGTTTTAGCCGAGATAGGGAGAAACGTAGGAGGGGCGCGAGCTTGCCGTGTGTTAATAGATAATGAGTAAGTCTATATATTATAGTGTACTAGAAAGAAAACGTTCTGTAAACTCTGTATTCTGCGACACTATCCCGCTATCTCGCGTACGAGCTACGCTGAATCTGGGAACGCAAGCGTACGAATCGTTTTTGCATCCGCAATTTATGTTAGTGCCTAAGTTTGAAGGGGAGATTTATTTCTCTGTATCGTCAAAGATAGCGCGCAACTTGTTAAAGGTCAAACGCGAGTTTAGCCGATTATAAAGTACTTCGAGATTGACTTTTGAACGCTTACGCCTAAACAGGAACTTGATTTCTCGATACTTCGGGTGTTGCGGAAAACTCTCCGGGGCAAAACATTTCAACTGAAACTTACTAAGACTGGAACTGAGCAACTTTTGATGTCTTATCCCGATGTTTGGATACGCTCCAAATATAATGTTTTTAAAGAGAAATATACAAAACAAAGCTTAAAGAGGAAGACGAATATTTATTATATTTTGTGTCTTTCTGTTCATACTAATCAGCTATGACTTATTGTCTCAATAGCTGTATTTATATGCAAAAGATAATGGAACCTAATTTAATTTTAAAATCAACGTGTTTTTACAATTTAATATTTTACTTATTATTTATACCGAACACACATGTCTAGAACAATCCTTTATAAATTTCTAATCGTATTGTTATTTTTAACCCTTGATGCCCATACGCTATGATAATCAAAAAATATCTTATTTACCCTGATTTTCTACCCCAGTTTCAATAACATAAGAAAACGAATAAAAAACATCTTACCATAAACTACATCTAGTCGCGTAGGTACATGTACCAAAGCAAGCGTGTTAGAAACCAAACTAATAACGTCAGACTAAGCTTCAACCTACTTCAATGCTGACACAAAACATTTTGATCATAAACAAACAGAACTTCGAAAAATAATCAATCAACGTCTACCGAGTGTCATGAAGCGTTTTCAATCTCAAAGTGTTGGTTTGAGCCGGTGTTTTGAGCCATCGGACGTGATTAAACATGTTGTTCTTGTAACGTAGGACGGACACCCACGTGATGTGCATTAGTGTTTTCTATCTAGTTTACGATACGATAGCCCAACCCTCGGCGTGCGTTGAAAAGCTAATTATAAACATCATTTACCATATTCCATCATGTGAAAGTTACGTTATTAAATTTTTATGCAGGTATTGTTATTTTACTTAGGTAGTAAAGTTGTTGTCGTTATAAGTTTGAAGAATTACTTATTATTCACCTAGTAAATAATCTAAGAAATGTTAGTAGAGCAGCGTTTACCAAATTATATTCAAAATGTAATTGCGGCCTTACTTACCCGTTAATTGCTACGAGATTAATCATTGATTTCTATCAATACAAAATTTCGAAAGATACATTTTAAAGTAAGAATTATTCATGAAATGTTTAATTACGATAAAAGATAGCGGTGAAATGAACTTAGATAACGTATCAGACGAGCGAACTCCAATCAAGAACCATCGTCGTCAAGAGCGGCGTCTAGACTAAGTTTTAATTAATGGATGTGATTAAGGTTCGATTCACCATATTATTACATGGTACCCACACTTATTCTATTTACACTGTAGCATTCAACGGTTGTGAAACATTGATCGCGATAACCAACAGATTAAAACTTTGCTTCTGTTGGACTAGTAGCTATACATTGCGCAATTCGATATCATTCACTACGCGCTGCTTGTGCTTCCAATGATAACTAGCAATGTATTGCTATCACAATATGAGCGTTGGAGATCATTTCGTGAATATGTGCGTTGGCGGACAGGTCAATCAAATCATAACTATGATTGGCCCATCCATACCAGTTACATGAGAACGCGCAGAATAACAATTAGCTTTGTCAGAAATTAACTACAATCAAATTGATTAGGATTCGTGCGGCGAGAGTTCTGAACCGCTTAGAGTCCAAATTAATCGATTAATTCAAGCACCATCAAGATTATATCTAAGCAGCTACCGACAACACTCTAATAACAGACCGCATATGGCATCGGAAACACGCACTAATGCTGTCGCAGTACGTAAAGGCATACAGCTAGTATTGTTTTGGTCTTCGTTTGATTTATAATCATAAAAATAGTCCACTTTCGTCTTAAAGTTTTAACGTAACTACATATGAGTGTGTATTATATTATAACGTCAAATGCAACTGATATGAATCTCATTTCCAAGCGAAGCAAATAAAATCCAAATCTAATGTCTAACTTACACAAAAGAAAAAATAATCTTTTACTAGGACATTTAGCTTTCGTTTTTCCGTGCATTTCGCTAAATGTTAAATTTTCGTCTAACTTCTAAATACCCTCGGAACCAGTTCGCGCTGTGTATGATCTCATCTAATCTCGTATCTGGCTATTGAGAGAGCGCCAATGCATCACCTAGCTTCCGTTACACCGATCTTGATTATTTCTTAACCTACCGCCCACCTGAGCTAACCTGCCAGCATTTATTGACCTCTCCATTTGTTTCTCATAAAATTGTTAGAGACTCAAATAGTAGTTATTTTTAACATAACATTCATCAGTAAGGAGTTAATCGTAACATCAGGCTTCTAATGGGGGTAGGTAGAGGAGTGTAGTGTACTACCACGTTTCACTAGTTACGTTTGTCTACGTTTGAATAAGTATTCTTTTGATTTTTTTTTTAAATTTGAATAAATAAATTTCGCATACGGTATATCCGGACCGATGCGACATTTAAACCTTCAAGAAAAGAGCGTATACCTTCCTTAAAGACCGGCAACGCACTTGCTGACCCCTGGGTTGCAGATGTCCATGGGCGACAGCAGTCATTTACCATCAGGTGACCCGTTTGCTCGTTTGCCCCCTATTCTATAAA
>DWMG01005368.1:0-10248 GCA_018244855.1 Elbella merops | reverse complement strand
CGTATATCGTCACTCCACCTAGCTGGAGGGCGTCCTACACTACATTTGCCAAGTCGCTATAATATTATCACTTACCATGTTGGATATGTCTCTGGGTTCGACTACTGTTCAGACAGACATTTTAATAATAATTTAATGTATCTGATTTGAATATTTTTAAGCCCATAGTACGGCACACATAACATAGAGTAGTGGTACAAGATTGTCAAATAAACGTTATTTAATTTCCTATCCAAGTTTATCAACGCACGTCTAGAAACCCTCTTTTAAAAAGAGTTATTGCTATTATATCACTAAATTCTATTACAGTATGTGAACGACGAAACGATATAATTCCAGTATTAGACAGATTTCATACGGTCCGTACCGCATTCCACGACCGCAACCGCATCGAGAAAACGCAGTTTATTTACGGCATAAACATTTCTGGTTGTATATTTCTTTATGGCTTCACGTGCAACCGATGAGTCTATAATAATATTTTGATGTGGATTATGAGAGTGTCTGTGGTTATTATGAGATATAAGATTAGACGTTATAGTGATAACATTAGCTATTTGATTTACATTAAAATAAGCTGTATTTTATATACATAACAAAAGCTCATTAGCCTTGTAACATGAAAACGGATATGACAGGCTGAGTAGCTTTTAATTATATATTTTTATTTATTTATTCGCTGACTTAAAACTAAACAATTTAATCGTATGAGTAAAGCTTACTTTGTGACAAAGCCACAAACTTGGATTTCTTCTTTCAAGTTATAATAGTTTCAACATTTTTAAAGTATATCCACAAACAATTTTAATTTATAAAGAGAATAATTAGACTTAAATATAATTGGTAATTAGTAACGTCTTATTTTCAAAACACACCAAAAATATAATGATATATTTAGTTGTATTATTTCTAAAAAATATTGTCTATCGAAAACCGACAAGCCAAAAGTTTTAATCTGGTATATTCAGTTGGGTGTATCTTGGCACCAAATATCGCAAAGCTCGGTACACAAAATTACATTTCTTTACATTTAACTAGTAACAGGAACCTGTGCACAGTTAAAATAAAGTCAGCGTATAAAAATGAGTTGAAACAAAACTTTCTTTTGCACATAACACAAACAGAGCAATGTGCGCGGAATTTTCATTATAAGCGTTGACTGTAAGGTTATGACAAAATTCTATTAGAGATTGTGGATCACGTCATGTGACGTCATGGCCTGACAAACTAGCAAATTGGCCCCTCAGTGTTGCATCTACAACATAAAAAGTGTTTAAAAAAATGTTTACAAATAGATATATTTTAACTATAGTATAATAGTACTGGAATATAAGCGGTAATTATAGGAACCTAAAATCTGACCTGATAACAATACTAGGCTACCTAAGTCTGAAAATGCATTTTCCCTCACTCAAGGCTTTTTCAATTACATTCCAGCTAACTGCCCAAGTGAAACGAAAGCTTAAAATAACCTACCTTTTTTCTATACGGAAGTTCAAAACTTGAGATTTAAAAGTATACTATCATGGGCACGCCGTTGCTGTAATATGAAAAATCAATAAATGTATATTGTACTTACCTTAAATGATAATAATGGAATGACAGTATTAGAACTAGGATTTCAGAGATTACCTTATAAGTAAACATTTTCTTAAAATAAAAATAAACATTTTAAATTAACCTTCTTCAATTATACATCTGTAATATTATTGGTTAAATTTTTAAAGCTTGTCTGAATTAAATATGGGAGTAATAATGATATATTGCATACGCCTTAAGGATGGGTAGTTTGTATGATCGTCTACGTTCTACTGAAGGCATTATATACCCAATACTGGTTGCTATTGTTAAATAACATTCGTTAATCCTGGTTGGGGGCTGCCAGGTTTTATAATATCTGCCATCCGGTTGATTTCTAAGTTGTTCCTCTCCTAACCAACATCGACCAAGCATGAAGGAGTAACCTTCAGATCTCTAAGCCAAAAGTATGCCCCAAAGAAGTCATGATTAACGAGCAATGCCTAAATGGAGTACGAAACATGTGTATAACTTCGTGCGACATTTTATGTAGCCGCGTCATTAAAGTCCCAACACAACACGTGAACGGCGAAACGGAGGTAAGCTCGACGACTGTAACAGTAAAAAGAAAAGGTCGTAATGTATCCGTGCTATAAAAATGACGAATGGCAGTATTATGCTTAGTTGCATCGCTTTACCGTCGCGACGAGAACGTATGGCGAGCGTAACATCTCTTCGCATCTTTAATGGCTATGACGTATCTCAACTGATGGTGTACACTGTACGTCTTTATTAATCGTTTAATATTTTACGAGCCACAAATAACAGCTGGTTACTTTAATCAATTTTTAATATTAAACTTATTTTGGTCGTTGTTTTATTCATGTTGAGTCGTAGTCTGTATACATATGTAAATTTTTTATATACGAGTATAAAGGTATACTATTTACTTACTTACTTTACGTTGAAAAAACAACATTTTACCGAAACGTCTAAAAATGCAAAATAAAGCAATACGTTAAATAAATTATTATTTTTTCATACATTACACACATCATACATACATTTCATACATTCATACGTATTTTTTCATGACATGCCTTTTTAAGTACCTACACATATCGGTATGCTTTTCCAATAAAAATACCACTATAAGAGAACATTAACTTCTGTATCTAGGAACAGATTAGTATAGAAATGTTAAATATTATACAAAAAATGCCCGTGTAGTTTACAGAATAATAAGTGTACCTAAAGTTGTTTATCCTTGTCTATTTTCCATCAGTTTTATTGCTTTTCTGCGAATCCACCTTCTTGTGCAGAAAATATATGAGGGTTGAGAAGGAAAATGGGAATTATAATGGCACCGCGGAAACGTGAGCTTCACGTTGGTCTTGACTCCCTAATAACATTTTAATAATAAACTCGCGGTTGGCGTGGAACAATGAGAATTTTTTTGCTTGGTGCAAATATAAGTGAAAAGCGATAAACAAGGTAAGTAACGACATGTATTTTTGCCTCATTAGTGTGTATAAAATTATGCGCGTTTTAAAATTGAACTTTACTCGCTATAACGGTGAAGAAAACATCATGAGAAAACCCGTAAACCTAAGAGGTTTACATAATTTTCTTTAAGGAATTGTGAAGTTTGCTAACCCGTGTTAGGCTAGCGTGGCAGACTGTAGCCTTATTTTTCATACTTTGCCGTCTGTACTTAACAGTGTTTGATAAAAGGGATGAACAATATTATTTATAATTAAAGAGAAAAACAATTGTTTATCAACATTTAGCTATCTTGGGTTTCGATTCTGAGGGTCTAGAGTACGAACTCATACCTCTGTTTTAGCAAACTTGGATGCGTTTTACAGAATAATTATAATTAATATTCAACCTAATGGCTGACTAGGCAATAAATAATTTCCTTTTATTTATTTATTTATTATTTATTTATTTATATCATATATCATCCGGTCAGGGTATAGTTGTACTTATGGCGCATTTGTGAACTGTTACATAAACTTTCCTATACTCTCGGAATATCGAAAAACTGTTTAACTTAGAAGAGGAAATTTTGGAGTGACAGCTCTTCTAATTGAAAATGCCCTTTTATAGTGATCGATCGCCACAAATGGTCCGTTTACGTAATTAATGGATTTTCACATAAGCCTGCTTATAAGTTTTATTTTTATATTCTTTGTAATATTTTTACAGACAAAAGGCGGAAAGTTCAAATTTCATGGCGGAAAGGTTTTATCTGATTCTTAAGCATAGAATTTAGGCACGAAAGCAATTAAGCTAGCTAAAGTTACGCAAAATAATAAAGGAGAAAAGAAAAAAGAGGGTAGGTAGAAAAAAATTTAAAAACATTAATCGCGAATCACTTCCAAATTGATCCGTCACGCGCGAGCAACGTAAAGATTTATTGTGGATTCTCGCGGCCACAAATCAAGAGCCGTCCAAATTTGTGAAAATTGCACGCTTCGTGCAGTTTTTGCCGTCCACCGTTATCTCATGCAAATTTGTGCACCGACCGCAATAATTGGCAATTCCTGTCGCGTGGCTCAGCCGGAATTGCGTTAGCTAATTGCGATTCAAAGAACGGATATTACTTAATGTTTTAGATTTTCGTTATGTTATTAATTGTGTCTGCTGTATTAATATATGCTATATATTATTATTATTTGGTCACGCCGGTCCATCATGAGGAAGATAACATAGAGTTCCAAAAGACTGGTAATGTACATTCATTGGATGCTTCAGATACGCGCGCCTATGCGGAGACTTTTGATGACATTATTTTATCCGCCACTTCTTCCATATATCTGAAGCATAGAAAAGTACGAACTCTTATAACTTATTCCAAAAACGTTGGTCTCTTTGGTCGACTAGTTGCAAGCACGACTGCCGATCCAGAGATCGTAGGTTCGATCAACGGTCTGGCAAAATTGGGTTATCTTGAAATTCCCAGTAGTCGATGCGAGTCTGGATTTGTGCACGGTGCATGTTAATAGGTTCACATCCCATTCTATAGTAGGATGTCAACATAACTGTTTCAGCCTGAGAATGTACCTACTACATTCATCTGCCTACCTTTTCACGGAGATACATTTGTGATGTTACGTTATTGTACAAATAAAGAACCTTTATTTACTTTTCAGTGAAAAAATCTGGAATGATTAATTATTATTAATTATACACTATTCAGATTTATTTATTGGTTTATTTTTTCTTTATGTCTGTAAAATATTACTGAAACTCTTGGAATATAACGAACGATCACGATTGATAAACATTGTTGGGTGACAGTCTTTTACATGCGACCCCGTTCTTCAAGTGACTCATTGCTAACGAACCTTTTTTCACCTCGACATTTACATTATAGAATGACCGAGCTAAGTCTCAATTACTGAAATGAAAAAAAAAAACAAGCGAAAGAAAAAACTGTCTTTGCAAGCTCATGGAACATTCTAGAAATTGCAGATAGAGGTGTTGAAAGCGATGAAAAGATATGCAAATGAAATGAAAAACATCTGCTCAGTAATGCTTTCCAGCTATTTGAAATCCACCGTCGGTATGATATCGCAGCCCTCACGATTAGTGAATACCTAGTTAGGCTTGTGGTTTTTTTAATCATATTTTAGTACTACGGAATATGGTAGTCAAAGTTGATCTGGGTCTCAATTATCACCTTATTTGTTGAGCAATTCTTGACGAACACCTTATAGGAAAAGATGATTTTGTCCATTTAAGTAAACTAAGTTCGAGAGATTTTGTTGTGTTTTTTAAAAATCCAATAAACGGAGGACAACAATGTGGTTGCTTTTTTGCGTAATAGATAGACATGCAGCGAAAGTTATTTCATAAACAAAATGTAGAGTGTAAGGACTGGGTTTTACCTGTTTCTGTTTGCAAGATGTTGACATAGAGAAATAAAAACGCAATAGTCGCCCACTTGACTTAAATTTAGTACTTTTACGGTATTTGGATCGTAGTCATGATACTAACTTAACTTAAAATCAGTATGCAAAAGTGTATCTTAACTTCATCATACGTAATTAAAGTTTCGTTTTAAGTTCCATTTTTTTTCCCAAAGACAAATATCATTGATTATAACGGTAAAATTGAACAGTACAGTTAAATTATGAACTTTAATTAAATAATAAACTTAAAAATTATAATTTTTAAAGTTCCTATCAGAAATATATGTCCAAAAGTGGAACAATGAAGCGAGAGTAAAAATATACGCAGGTAAAAGCTTCTAAATTTATAATATATAGAATTTAGAATCCAAATCCTTAAAATATAGACCTCGTGATCTTTTCGTGGCTGCGTCATGAAATATTAAAATCTGTTCTGCTAGAGTCATTTCATTAGATATCCAAACATGTTTTAATAGCCCTACTGACGTGTATTAATCACGCTGCAATATCTGATTGACCTGAAAATTCTACAACCTGACCTTCTTGACACACTTTAGCTAGCTGCTCTGGCAGTTTATTAATTTCACCCATCAGTTTCTATTTAGATTTAAAACTTTTGAACGTAAAAAAAAAATTTGAACGTTAATAATCTTCGTTTATCAGTAAAAAAATTAATTTAATATACCAATAATATGTATCATACTACTACAAATATTACAGATGCTGTAAATGATCTCTGCTGAGTATAATGAGGTTCGACTTTAAACACTCATGCAGTTAGTGACGTCTTGTCGCAATAATCAACTCAGCTAACATTTATTTGTGCCTCTTCATCGCAGGTACCTTACGGATACAAATATTATTAGATTCCTGCTTGCATCAGAATTAGTTCAGGATTCCCAATGCAGTGTTTATTGAAGGTGGTATAAATTATTCGTATTAAGTGTATCTTTATTTGTCTCTTATTATTATCTTTTAATTTGATTTAGAGCCCATATCCATGTTTGTATATATCCCTTTTGGAGTTTATGTAAATAGATATTCAAATGCTGTACTAGCAATGCATCATAATGTGCAACCAAGGAAAGCCTGAATCATGTTCCACCAATTTACTCTCATGGCTTTTGGATAAAGCTTTATTGAATTTTATTTACGGATCTACGAAGCACGTGCATGACTGATCCTGTTTGTTGTGGATTACCAGCGCAACTGACACACTTAGCCGGTGAATCTGAAACGTTCGGATTAGAGTCCGGTTTCCTGTCCAGTGTTCGGAGGAGTAATTGGAACTGTTAATTGACTGGTATACTATAATTCATTACTACTTCACTGCATGGCAACGGTCTCTTGCCAGATCTTGTCACCCAACTAACATCTGTTACTTACCTTTAAACAATTTGTTTAAGCTTTCTGCTCCTTTCTATAGCTTTTTGGAGTAACCGCTGAAATACAAAAAGAGATTTCTGTCTTTACTTATTATCTACAATACTTTGCAAATGATTTGTTTTAAATATCCATTAAGCCTTTTCGTGTCATTTTACTGACGATTAATACGAGGAAGATTCTAGAACATTAGCAAATAAATACTTAGTGAACAGAATTGCAAAGCTTTGATTACTCTCTGGCAAAGCGGCGTTCTTGCATAGAACAACTTCGGAACAACCGCAATCCGAAAGGATAAACAGTAAACAGGATATGAAGTGAGGTATTAATGAAGCCACGTTTAATTCAGGAAGTTTACAAATAAAGGACTGAAACAAAGTTGGAGAGAAATGTTTTAAATCGGAAGTTCCTTTATATTGAAAACGTAGTTTCGTTTAGCGGAAAAACAATGAAATAAATTGCAAATATTTGCTAAAACCTCAGTTCCTCAAAGTTCTGTTTTGAGTGCATTTGACAACTGTCTCCATAGTTCTGGTTTCGATTATCATTCAAGACAACGATTTATATCATTAACATAGCTTTGGTTGTCAAATTTTCTATATAATATTTACACAAGTTGTTTATCAGCTGACTGACGACGTCTGATGAGACTTCGATCTTATATTTTGATTCAAAAAATTCACCACGACATTTAAAAATTGAAATCTGAGTGACCGTCGATTACAGCGAAATCGCGGCGTAGTCCACTCCTACTTTTGTATTATACTCGTAAATCTTATACCATTAATTTGAATTGTCAATTTCTTATTTCTTCTGTAGCATCATTATAGAAATAAAAATATTTGTTACAAGATCAGCTTTATGCGGTTTCATTTTATGTGTTACGCCACATGTTATTGTTTTTAAACATGATTTAATACGAACCTCCTTATATTATTATCCTCCAAAACAAGACTTTCTTGCACTAAGAGATACATACTCGTATATTAAGGTATACAATAAATTTTTCAAACTGACATGTGAACATAAAATTTTCACCCAACCTAATTTGTTAGAATAGAAAAAAAATTAAGTTAAAAAATAACCCATTTTAATAACATACGTAGTAAAATACGTTTCAACTAATCATTTTAATATGACCAGCGACTCTAAGTTTCCAATTAATCCATGATTTTAGAATTTAGCATTTATTTCACTGATTAATAATAAATTCAATTAGTTTATCAGAAATGAAATCGCACAATACTTTTTCTACCGTCTAACTCTTCAAAAGACAAGCTCTCGACGTCGCAATTGCTAGTTAAGACAAAGCAGTTCTAAGTAATTTCGCGTTAATGAAAATTAACTTTTTCACCGGGAGACAAGAAAGAAGTTTTCCAATTTAACAGAGTTGAACGTGGATATCGTGTATTGTTCTAAATCCTCTTATAGTTGGTTTGACCTTCAAAGTTTTAAGAACTTGTATAATAGGGTATAGAGATGTTTGGTAGTTGTCCACTTAATAGACGAGTTTAATTTTGGTCAAGAATTCTATAGTCTTTACCGGTACCCTGCTACAATTGGCGGGAACCATGATCAAGGGCTTGGTATAGGTCCGAAACTAGTCGGGCCCTCCCAAATAACATACGTGAGTCAAGCCGGTACTTACATGATCATGTGCTTAAACATTCGCGTGACATATTACGTGACACGTGACTCACGTGACATAGTACAAAAAACGGTAATAATTTTAAACATTACTTTTAAATTTATCTATTAAATATTTTAAAATGCATCCAACCGAATATCGGAGTCAATTCCTTCTATTAGTGAGGATACATTTTATTCGAAGTTTCACTTCATTTGAAACACAATAGAGCATTTTTCATAAAATGATTAAATGAGATCAAAGCACATCTCTTTCCTAATGCGAGAATTTAATCATTTTGATGAATGAACTCTGAATGAATTTTTAATTTGATCGCGTTTGAACTTAAAAGGCAATTTCACCTATATTTTTCTTTGTTGCTTGCAAGCTATTAAATATTAAGCATTTAGAAAATACATCAAATGTAATCACATTTCTGCTATGTAAAAATGAAAAAGACAGTTGGAATCTACGACTGAGTCTACTATCAACATCATGTGGATTTTATTTATTTATTTAATGCCTCGTTGGTCGCGTGGTAGCAAGCACGACTACCGATCGGGAGGTCCTGGGTTCAAATCCCGGGTCAGGTACTATTGGATTTTTCTAATTTAGAATTTCTAGTAGTGACTCGGAGTTTGGAATTGTGCTCTATGTATGGCAATAAGCTCAACACCTATTACATGGGACGTAAACGTAACTGGTGGATCGTGAGAGTATAGATAGTACACTCCTCTGCCTACCCCTTCGCGTATTACAGGCGTGATGTTACGTTTTTTTTACAGTTTTTTGATTTTAAATATTATATCCATATATAATATAATACTAAGAACTAACTAACAACCGACTTCGAACAGAATTGTAGGGACTGTTCGTTTTAGAAAATTATTTAGTATATATTGTATAATTTGATTAACTATGTAGGTACTAACTCACATATATTTTATTAGGATGACCTAACAAGTTACCGTCGTCCAGATAGTCATGCGATCCGAGGGAGCTCATGTTTAAGAGTTTCCAATTGATCCTAATTAATTTACTAATTAAGCTATCTCGAAAAACCTAATCAATAAAATTTAATCATGTATAACGATAGCCGTACAAAACTTTAATTAATAGCCTATATGTCTCTTAATAATTATTATTGATAAGTATATTGATACTAGCATAAATTCACGCCTGCAATCCCCGAAGAGGTAGGCAGAGGAAAAACTACTGATGTTATTGTGGATGTATTTTTTCCGAATTGTATTCCATTGGGAATATTAAAGTATTTTGTGTAAATACAGCAATATTTGAATTGAGACTGCGATGGGCGCGCTGTGCAATGGATACCGATTGTGTAAACAATCACCGAGAAACCAGACGCGTTCTATTTACAAATGGAACACTCAACATTCGCCTTTTGTTAAATAAAATTCCACAATAATAATATAGGAATTCCCGACCAAAACAGATACCTATTTGTTTCTTCAAGACTCTTCAGATAAGACATTGCGTCCGATGTGGTTTAAAGAAGACTGACGCTTTTTCCTACGAACCTCGATTAGAATTAACACAAATAATTAATACGGTTAACTATTCCAAAACCCAGTCGCAAGTTTATAATCTAAATTTAAACAAAATAATAATTAATTTAATTAATTTAAATTTATTTTAATTTTATTTTAAGTCCCTAAACCGTCTGCGGACCCGCGTTGGCCGAAGTAAGGACAACATGATTAGATGGGGTCTGATAGACAGCAACAGCCAAAACTGTTCGTGCGGCATCCCCCAAACGATGGACCACCTCAAATCGTG
>DWMG01005367.1:0-10249 GCA_018244855.1 Elbella merops | reverse complement strand
TATTTAGAGTTAATTCCATCAATCATTACTATCATTATTATAAATATGGTCGCGATCCCTGTCACAGACACCGAGTGCCACATATATATCTCTTTCATTACAAACTGACATACTTCTTGTATATGCATTACCCTCTTCACATAGAGTATACGCATGCCCGTATTGAACGCTTTCGACTCTCCCGTCAGCCAGTAACTGATTAGTAATAATTATATTATCAATTGTTTTATCATCGATAAATCAATTCGGCTCTGGACTGGAATTGGTAATTCATGGCTGGAAGTTCTTAATACTGTTCTTGTTCTGTTCTTAAGTCGAATATAATACTGTTCTATTGTGAAGAGCATTTCCGTGCTGCCTCACGCTCTTCTGTACACATCTGTCTTTGTAGTCTAAAGCTTAACGTTGCGGCCTGCTGTTCGAACTTCAAATCGAAGTTCCTTTCTCTATTCACAATACTGACTGCAGAAGACGGGAAACACATCTCATCATCGTAATTATTCTTCCTTTGAATATTTAGTTGGGAAAATTCACACGCTCAGCGTTACTAATGCAGGATGATTCATATTATATCATCATCATCAGCCTATCTTAGTCCACTGCTGGACATAGGCCTCCCCAAAAGGAGTTTTATGCCCGTAATCTCCACGCTGAGCATGCGCATATGGTACTCTTACAATTAGTTCACGACTTCCTTTATCGGGATAACAGACTTCGTCCATATTGATTTCAGTAAAGACTGAGTAAAACATATTAGATCAAAGCTGCGACTCCCGCAAAACTATTTAGCAGCGAGTGTTATTATATACATGCATTAAATTTTACGCGCAATGATTTAATAAACATGCGCATATGAATACTATATGCGTAATTATGTACCTATATTAATTAAGCGTTACATCAGCACGGCGTGTGTTCATACAGCTGGGGTTGCTGATATCATTATATAGGTTTCAAGTTCCAATAACAGTTTACTTTTATTCGTTAGTTCAACTACCATCAAAGTTGATAACTACACTAAAAAGAGAGATCTAAAACATATATATAAAATTAATTAATTATTTACAACAGAAAAAGCTAAATTCGATCAAGTGTTTTGCACCGCTGACTCAAATGTAATTGGGTTAAATAAATCCTAACTTTCAAACCTTGACATCTCATAATTGAATCCGGTCTATTTCCAACGAAGCGGTACCTACCACCTTGAGAAAAACAAGTTAAATATTTATTGCCTTAAACGATTTTCATCTCGCATTTATAATTTCAATCTTAATATTTTCTGCAAATATGACAATATCATATGCTATGGTAGTAATGGTAGTCCATTCCATGGTGGGACGCATGACGTAAATAGGGAAACGAGGAAATGCACTGAACTTCTGTGTCTACCTTTTCGGTTTTTCATGCGTGATGTTACTATTTTTATATATCTGCAATGATACGAAAGCAATTAATAGAAAGAATAATTTTGAGCCATTTATGAAATGCAACACACGATATGACAGCATAATATTCCTTTGTACGCAGAATAAGAGCATGATGCATATTAGCGTGTGAACAATCAGGCAGACGAGCTCGCCGCTTGCACGCTAAATAGGCACATATAAGTCAACTGCGGCGCTGCCTGAACGCAAAAATATATTAATGGAACAGTATTAACGACTGTTCGTTAGCTTAATCCAACGGCAGCTCAATAAAGCACACTTTGAGGCGAATAACAAATTCATTGGCTTCGTAGGTTTATAAATGCCAGAGTAAAAGTATTCCCGCGGTGTAGACAAGTGGTCGAACGATGCGAACGGAGCATTAAGATTTTATTGCATCTAATCACGGATATTCATTAATCTTTGTGATTTAAAGTGGGACTGCTCGCCTACTTTATATGTTGATTGGGTAATTCTATCAATTTGTGCTCTTTTACCATTTAAACATTCAAATTATATTTTATTTTCTGGTCTGGTTGAAACCAATATATAGTTTTCATTCAGACGCTTCTTCGCAAGTTTAGTTTGAAATCGCTATATTTGTTCCAATGAAAAGCATTTTTGTCAGGGAGTAATTAAACCATGTGTCGATTTACTTTTCAATCTATTAGAATTCTGTTAGTCCTAAATTGGTTTCGGATTCTTTGTTTCGAAATTCCAATCCCAGTGCGCGTACAAAAACTTTACAAATTAAGCAAGCCAATTCAAAAGTTGTATTTTCCTTTAAACCTCTGGATTTTATCATATAGTTATAAAACTTAAATTTTTAACATCTTAAAAAGAACACATTTCTAGAGCAACTTTCGACCAAGAACGCTATGACATCACCTATATCTTCAATAATAGCGTCCGCATGATTGTGATACGTTTCGGGAAGTTTAATGGAGTAGATAGATACACTGAAGCGAGGAAGACCTTAAGGCATAACAACGCAACTGGATTGAACTGATCTTAAAATGTGGTCCTTTTGATATGTGTCCATGAATAATGGTTTGAAGAGATTAAAAAAATTATATTCGGGATGATAGTTGTTTTCACCGCTGACTAAGCTCCTAAGAATTGATTATCAACGTCCAACGTGTGATTCCATCTCTCAGCTGTTAAGTTGGAAATTGTTTGCAAAAGGACGTCAATTTAAAACCTTTAGAGGGACTAAATGATAAATAGCTTCAGTCCTTGAGTCGAGTACCTCCAAGACAATAGTAGCGAGGGCGAGTTTCTTTGTGTAATTCTTTGTATAAATACAAAACATTTTCTAGCGAACGTACGTGATTACATAAGCTCGTAATAGTGTTTCGTTTTTCTTACTTCAAGTAAAGGACCCGCTTGGGGCCGGTCAAGACAGATAGAGGAAGGAACAGATAAAGGTTTTATGTGGCACTCCTTCTTGAATAAAAAGCGGAATATGCCCAGACCGCAAAATTCTGTCCCGCTCGCTCAAAAGCTCGCAACAAATTTATAATTGAGACAGACTACTAATCGGTTGATGTACTATGACGTTGCGTAGTTAAAATATAATATAAACAGCTAAAACGTAGTCCGCTTTGAAGTATAGTTGAACGTCTAAAATCTCGAGACCTTTGAACGAGGGGTCAAAGGTAAAAAGGGTTGCCGATGTCAAAGATAAACGAGTACTTATTATAAGACGAAGCGCCCTTAGCCTTGATGCGGTTGCGGATGCCAAACGATCTGTGAAGTTAAGTAACGACAAACACGCATGAGCTTTGGATGGACGGCACTTTGGGGGGTAATTTTCAGGAGCGATTCCGTACTTGGAAAAGAATATTAAGCAGTCAGAAAGAGAGGAAGATTAACGTACCAATTCGTAATGGAATAGCCTGATGAAGAAGGCTGTAAAGAGATTCAAAATCTCGTTCCTAGCAGTAGCAGTAAAATGACAGGAGAACATAGTCTGTTAAAAAGACATTAATATTAATATAGGTGCCTCAAATTTTCATTCATAGCCTACATTGACATAAATTGCCGCAATATCTAACCCAAAAACCAGAAACCTACGTGACTGAGAATCAAATACTTGTACAAGACCTATTTTGTGAAGCCCTCGGGAGATTTCCAACATTTGAGTTACAATGTCAAGATGTTACGGTTGGAAATTACAAAATTTACAAGCGCCTGTAGCATTGTAGAGATATTTGTAAATTTTCTAATATTCAACCGTAATACTCGTACCCTAACTTGATTTTGATGAGAAAAACTAGAAACAAAGATTTTCGTAGGTTTGTTTCAATTCAATGTTGTACACCTGACGTGGTTTTAATGAGAAAGACTAGAAGTAAAGATTTTCATAAAATAGACTTCATGTAGTTTTTCTGAATAAACCCTAAAATAAATAAAAGCTCATAGATTTTGCAAGTGAATTTAAATTTCCAAATTAAGACTCACATCGACACATGTACCTACATGTATACATTGTAATGAAACCAGAAGATTGTGCACGGAAACATTCATTTAGACACATGTACAATAATCTATCACTTCTATAATCCTATTTCGCGGCTTCTCGGACTCAAGTTGCCTTGACGGCGCAACATGCTTAAATGATGGCTTTCATTACACCTTAGCGATTATCCCATGTGAACTTGCACCTGGTACGAGTATATGCCACAAAATATCCCAATCATATGGTTACATTAATACAACTCATTTAATTAAATCTCCTATTACATTAAAGACCCGGAGTCTCGTAAATCCGTGTTGGACTCATACGGGCCGCGATTGAAGTAAGATAAAACTGTTTATAAAAATATTACATTGAAATGACCAGTATTAATAAACCAAACGGTCGTTTAACGCTTTCTTTCTGAATCATTCGACACTCTAGATTTTTCACCAGTAACAATATAGCATACGCGAACAGTCGACTATGTACTACGAGTATGAACAGTACCAGTAAGACTCCGCAGTGACCAGTACGAAATTATTCTCTTCGCCTTTGTATATTTCATATTTGCATCTCTTCATATTTGTATATTTCGGGTAACGTCATCCAGTTTTAACACGCTTACTTGACATTACAAATGTTACAATCATCCTATTGGCAATTATCTACATATGAGAGAATAGTTATGAACCCCAGTAAAATGCACCCCACGCTTTTTACTTTGAATTGAATTATTATTTTAATAACTTAAATTTTATTATAATTTTATTTTGAGGAGATGCATTATGATCGATTGTTCGATCTTGTACTACTGTAATATAAACTCTTTGTTTTTAAAAATTATTTTCTAGTTTTTAGTTCGATTAGCAATAAAAGCGTGTTGTTTTAGTTTTATTATACTATTATTTATGTAACTAGTAAATAAATAAACTGCATAAATAAATATATACACAAAATATTGTCACATGTACATAATTGTACCAGCAATAAATAAAACGTAATTAAAACTACTAGAACAAACTTTCATTTTGTTGAAATTTATTTAAACATTCACAGTATAACATGTTTGGAAAGGCACACTGCGATAAAACATTATTAAGGGCAAACAACTAATTTAAAACGAAATGAACAACTAAATAGAACAATTTAATTAGAAGGTTATTTGACCGGCCGGTTATTTGGCCGGATATTGGGCAGACGGTTTGTAAACTATCGTGTTACAAACACAATATCAATATAATAAAGCATAATTAAAACTTGTGTAACGCGATACAGCTTGGGGAGTTGAGAACACAACATCGCCGAATGATGACCTCTAAATGGAAAGATACGAGTACCTATTAAAGTTCAATTCGAGGGAGCGCTGAATGGTATCACTCATATTTTGGTAAGTGTCGGTTTTTATATATTTGTTTTCTAATTTTTAATACTATATCTATTTATAATTGTTTTTTTACTACCTTGATACTTGGCGCCATTGCTTTCTGCCATGGTAACCAGATGCATTAAAACCTTTATACATATAGGTACTTTTATATAGATTAAATCATTTTTTTAAATTCCACATACAAATCAAATACGTTTGCTAATTAAGTAATTAGACCTATACTCATTTTAGTTTCACGTCACTTACTAACTGTCTTTCTCCACCCAGGATCTTCTACTATTATTTTGTATATGCTTAAAACAAATGTCTCCGAATAGAAATTGTAAATTTATTTCAAACGTACCTACTCATATATGAAACTGAACTGAAAAAAGCTTAACAAAATTGTGATGAATCCGTATTAAATAAAACATCATTAGGTACATTTGAAATATTAGTTTAAAATAATGTTTAATTTAAATATATCAGTAAGTATAATCGAATATTCAACAATGCGGCTATTTTCAGTTTCACCTTTGCCATTATTATGAAGTTAAACAAAAATAACTTATATTTCAATTTGGTCTATTTGCATACTTCTAAACATATCCCACGATATTTATAAGGAACGGAAAAAAATATCATCCGGAATCGTCCCATCCGTAAGGTTACATCTGGCGCATAACTAAACAATCACAGTTCCCGGTAACTGGTGTTTGGTGACGGCAATGCATTAGCATGCATTTGATACCGTCTCCTCTACCCGAACACACTCTTTCCATGAACACACAAGGAATTGTTCCGTCGCAAGAGACATAAAGAGCCCTAGAGTGATGGTAATTTACCACTGTACTGATATAATAATAAATTTCTTGGGACATCTCGCTTACGGCTATTTGTTCCGGTAATAATTTATTTATTTAGTCAATTAGTAGGTACGGATTACTCCAATTATACTAATGAGTTATGAATTTACAATTACGGAAACATTAAAATAACAAGGACCTATAAATTACATTATAATATAAATTACAATATGTTCCAAAAAAGCAAAAAATAAATAAAAAATATCAATTCCAAAAAAAATACCATAGAAATAAAAAGAAAAATATAAGTCAATAAGTCATAGAAAAATGTCAGTTTTGAAATACCATTCATAGATCACGCATGCATATATCACAATAGTACAGACCCTCCAATAAGACCGTCTTCCAATCATCAGCAAATAAGTCAATATGAGGCGCGGCGTCGAGGAGAGCATTGAGCGTGGCGAGTGAGCGCGGTTTGGGAGACTTCCCGGAGGAAGAGGCCGGAGGCTACCGAGCGGCATAACAGAACAGCAAACTGATCTCTCCATCTTCTGACCTCCAGAGAATTATATCTGAGGCAACCCAGGGGGAATTTAGTTGTGTACATAAGCGGGTAGTAACCATAGGTACGCTTATAGAGGTACCTCAGATAAAAACGGTTGTATCTGCTGTGAGTAGTCCGTGCTGTATCAGCTGCTTAACTTATATGTAAATAAGTACTTGCATTGATATGTTTTTATACATCCGAATCTCGCCGGACCTCCACTCTTCAGTATATTCATATCAATGTTAAATCGTGAGTATTTTGAATTACTAATTGTCACGTCTGTAAAAATGGCGGTGACCACTGAGTGATCTTATTTCTATGGGAACAGTTCATCCAATATCAGTCCCATGGGCAACAAGTTAATTATGTACAAAGTGTCTACACTAAATAAACGAATTGGGTTGTTAAAATCTGTAATGTTTATATAGTTGTGTAAATAAATAAATAAATATTTCAAATGAACACCGTTATTTTCCGAAATCCAAATAAATACAATTTAATTCTTCCTCAAATTTGAAACGTGAAACATTTTTTTCATTTGCTTCATAAACTCTAGAAACTTCTAGCTGCGGAATTGGTGAACGAATTAATAACAATGTTATGCTAAATGGCGCAAGTGTTATATGATATCTGACACTCGGTAACAGTACCTATAATGTTAAGAAATAACATGATTTAAAGTATAGCAAATACATTAAAATGTGTATATAATCACTTAAAAAACTAAACGTTGATACAGTGACATAACCCAAGCCTCGTACGGAAACATCATAGTCGAATAATTATTTAAATGCTTTATTGCAACTACTGGACATACTCGTAGAATTCCAAATATTATCATATGAATCATCTTGAGTAGAATTTACGAGCAATTTACAACGATCAAAAACAAATTTACATGTAGCTGTCAGGTGTCAGTTACTCGTGGCAATTAAATATTATGCTTGGGAACAACGTGTGAAAATAATTTATAATAAAATTTATCGTATCATAAATACACATTTATGTCGCTATAATATGACACTGAAATTCTATCGTTATTATAAATGTCAGGTTTTTAATAAACGTGTATCATTACTGCCTATCACATTGATATAACAGGTCGTAAATATATTGTTATGTTTTTATGTCAACGCTACCTTGGTGTCATGTATTGGTCTATATCAAAATATTAAATGTTTGTTGCCTCCTATAAGTTTGTACGTGTGAAGAATTGTGGCATAACATATGTAGTTATAGTTTATATGGAGAAGGAGCGCTAAAAACTAAAATTTATTATAATGTGTGTTACAAATAAATAAAATGAAGTTCATTGTTTACATTCATGTTGTCAAGGTCGGACAGTGCGGTTCAACAGTAACACAGAAAAGAGTTTAACATAAAAACTTCAATAAGGTTAATTAATTAAAATATTAATTAATAAAAATATTCTGATCTACTGTAAAATCCCGACCACTGCTAGTCCACAAGTTTTTATCAATTTTTACCAGTTCTTATGAACTACAATAAACGTATAAAACATGATATTGATTATATATAAACTTAATTATAAGAAATTACTTACATTTCTGTATGTTTTTTTCACTACAGTATTAGCAATCGTAAACATGCATTCATTATTCTTCAAATAAAAAACATTTTAATAAATTCACAATTTTGGCCTTTGAATCTTATGTTTTAACACTGTATGGTGAGCAATATTTTATAATTGTAGGTATTTTGCCATCATTATCCTCCTCATCAACCTTTTTTATCGCCCTACAAAATGACAAGAGTCACAGCCGTTCTTTACCACGCTGGACAAGAGGGAGTGGTAGACTTGGCATATTTCAACGAATTCTTATTTCCTATTTTGTCTAACGGTATAATAATATTCTTACTATCATTTTATTATTACACCAGGTCCTTTACAGGGCAGGCGGAACCTTTACACCGAGTGCTAAATTTCTCTATCCTTGTAATCCTGGCTTGCATCTTCCATCTTCAAATTGATCACTCTCTTAATGAACGCGCGCCGGTTGCAGAGACTTCTGACTTTCCCTTCAGTTAGTAAATAACATGAAATGCTTATAATTTTCATATTACGTTTAATCGGTTTTTAAAAAAGCTATTAAATTGAACAATTTTTTGCAAAGAACAGAAAAAAGAAACAGAGAGCGGAAAAGGCGCATGTTGCAACATTGTTAACCTTCCCTCCCTTATCAAAGTAATCCATTGCTACGAATAAATCGTAAGCGAAGTATTTAAGATAAGAGGGGCTTGCTCGCGCGCCGACTGCGGCCGCGCTCAGACACTCGACGGTTTAAGCGTTTGAAGTTCGACAAACAAACGAGCGGAACCGACAAGGTTTGTCTTAAAAGCTCTTGGAACGAGTTGCGTTCGAGTGTACTCTACAGTCTGCGTCTTTTGTTGTTTATTATAATCCCTATTGTGCGTCTTATCCTTACTCGTTATCCGATTGTTTAGATGGTCTAGTGGTTACTGGACTACTCAGCCGGAGGTCCCGGGTTCGATCCGGGGGTCGAGCAAAGTAACGGTTTCCTAACACCGCATTACCACTAATAGATTGGAGTCTCGATTTGTATTCGGTTTCTACCAATAGGCTTACTTGGTTTTCTATAGAACATATACGAGTAGCATAAAGTAAAAAGTGGAAGTACTATGCTTCTCCGCCTACCCGCATGGGCCTACAGGCGTATATTATCCAGCGAATAGGGGTTACCGATTTATCAAATCGTTATGCGAACTCAAACCGCGTAGACAACTTTCTTAACTTCGTAAAGAATCCTTTTGATGGTACTCATACGGACTATGAAAATGCTTCAACGGGAACATGAGGAGAAAAAACTTCCCTTTCAAGGTTTAATTTTGTTTCCGATATCATTCATCATTCTTGTCAGAAAGCTGTTTTGTTATGAACTTTTCTAATATTCCGAAGGGAAGTGACCATTCTTTATGATTATGTAACAAAAAGAAACCTAATTTCGTTCGGGTATAATGCTGTCTGTTAATCCTTTATTTCAGCGTGACGTTTTCTCCCAAAATTTAAAACAGATAATGAGCATGACATGAGTCGAAGAATATTATATAACAAATATTTATTCAAATAAGAATATCTATACATAATTTTGTATTATATTTATACTAGCTGAGCCGGCGAACTTCGTACCGCCTAACAATCTGTTTCTTTGCCCTCGCATTTTACATCTCTGCTCTCTGTTAAAATTTTAATTTGAATGATATTCTGTAAAGGGCCGTTTTAATCTACATGACATACACAATGTAACTAAAGTATTTCATTGCATTGAAAATAATACCGTATTGTTTAAAATAGCTTCGTAAATAACCATTCTTTTTTGTAACATGTAGAAGATAAAGATGGTTACTGTGGGTATAGGAGATAGACATATTCAATCAAGGACGTTATCGTTTTTTACGGTACTAAGGGTTGGAACTTCATTACTGGAATGCTAGATGACGTTGAAGTAGCTAGATTTTGAAATTTTTTTGACAAACAATTTTTTTTATCTTATATAATTTTTTTTTTTACTAAAATGTAACTTTTTTACTTCTAATACCTCCAAGAACATGTGTACAAAATTTCATGATGATCGGTTGAGTAGTTTTCGCGTGAAACCGTAA
>DWMG01005366.1:0-10249 GCA_018244855.1 Elbella merops | reverse complement strand
AAACGTACGTGAGTTAAGCCGGTACATTTATAATCATGTGTATAAACACTCACGAAACATTTAATAGTAAAACTTTATATATATTATTAGCCCCTATAATATGTATAAAATGTTAGTGTTATAAAGTGTAAAAGTTATTTTCGGACGTACACCGGAAGCAGTCGAGTCCGAGGTGGCGCTACTCACCAATAGCTTGCAGGTCGTACACGTACTCGTATATTCGAATATTTCTAGGCACCGATCACAAGAAACCACGAACGAGTAGTTTATATAGTTAATATGTATCTGTTGCAAGGTGCCCTGCGGGAATATTTATTAAACGTCTTACAATTTGCATTTGTTTATATTTAACTTAGTAAGTAGGCAGACGGGCCACCAGCTGGTAAGTGGTCACCGTCGTCTATGGATATTTGCAACACTCGAAGCTTTCTTCGCGCTTTCCCTC
Source organism: Elbella merops (assembly GCA_018244855.1). NCBI lineage: Eukaryota > Metazoa > Arthropoda > Insecta > Lepidoptera > Hesperiidae > Elbella > Elbella merops. The sequence goes on along the minus strand of DWMG01005366.1, from coordinate 9,804 downwards.
GAAAACCCCATGTCATAATGCTCTGGGAAAACCTCGGATGGAAGCTCATTCCAGATTTTGCAAATGCGCGGCAAAAACGACCGAGAAAACCGAACTGTAAAACATAAATTTTTTAACCGTCTTAAAAATGTTTGAGGTTCTCTATTCGTTTGCCAATTCCTCAAATATACAAGGCACAATTTATAAAACGTGGTAAATCATTTACCTATAGTAAATAATATTTATTGTAACTGTAATAAATATTTAATAATGAGTTCAAGTGAATTGTAGGTCATTAATTTTGAAATAATATATCCTTATTAAGACGCCATATACTTCACGAGGTTGATAGAGACACCCAAGTACCTTCGTCTTAAGCCGTATTGTATAACGAAAACTATGTTTATTGTTACATTGATTTAAAAATGTATGCATTGTGAGCACATAATTATTTTAGTGTAAAATGAAGGTAGTATGTCAATGTAGGGTCACATCACTACAGCAGCGGAGTGTATTTGGTTTGAAGCATATAAAAATGACACTTTAGTAAAGGCGAAAAATACTACTGCTTCATACCGCGTCTATCAAAAGCTATCCAGGGGAAAAAATGGATTGTCTAAATAGGCTTTGCATAAAGTAGGTGTAAAAAAGAAGAGTTTTTAAAACAAGCTAGATAAGAGAAGGAACATTCGTTAGGTGACAATTGGTGGAATGATGCAGACTGATGTTGGTGACACGGCGACAAAACAACAAAAGTACGTGAAAGAGTTCCAGTTAAAGTTCAACTGCTCTAAGCTATACAAAGTGAGAATAAAGTGTTTTAAATATAAGATGAGAGGATAACATTGAAGACACGGTGATTACAAAACTATAAAAATCTTACCACTGCAACGAATATTTTCGAATTAACGGCTGTGACGGTGCAACAATACAACATTAATAACCGCTAATAACCGAATTTCTAAAGTGAATATTAGAAATTGTTCGGATATTGCGGTCAATAATATCGCCTAACAAGTCTTCTTTCTTCAATTTATACTTGACAATTTGAATTTTCCATTGTAGGAATGACTTCTTCAGAAATATACGGAAGAGCGACAAGACGACTTGATCCCGAAGCGTCGACTGTTTGCTTAACGACTTCAGTAAGAACAAAGTTTTACTATCAGAATGTGATACACGAGTATGAGTATAACCTTTTACTATAGAACTTTTAGATTCCATACAAGAGTGATACGAGTATATTAATATCAACATTTTAAATAGGGTGGATGTATATGAAATCGTTAGTATTAACCGTAGACATACTTCTACAAACACTCTATTATTATTATTCTTCATAGCTGAAAAATGCTTTTTGTCTTCGCTACCAAGAACTTTTCTTTGATGCTGATGCGATGAGGCGATGTAGTAGTGCGACAGTAGTAAACCTTGAACAATGTAAGCCATATTAATGAACTGCACGATTTACATTTACACAGCCACAAGGTTCAAGGCCTATCACTGTATGCCAATATTGGACAGTAAATAAAAATTAAAATAATTCTCCATCTTTGAAATAAGCACATGCGTCTACAATTATGTAACTAGTCGTATTGTTAAAGACACATAATACCGTATACGAAATTTCATTAATACGGAACATTGGCATCAAATTATATAATACAAACATCTAATATGTAGTCAATTATACGAAGCCTCTGCCGCGACCTGTTAACTCTTAGAGTCTGATTTTAGTAGTTATTGAAATATAGCTTTTAGTTATAAATATCAATCATATAATAACAAAGTATTGAATCTATACTTTTTTAATATAAAATTTCTTTTAAAATTGAAAATATCGACAAGCACGCATATAGATACGTGGAAATAGAAGTAAAAAACAGTCACAAGTGACCATTGCAGTCCGCGGACTCCTGATAGACACTCGGCAGTCGAACTCGAAAAACACTATACGAATACGATTCATAATGTTAGCTGATAAAATTACCGCAATGGTTAGTAGATGTTAAGAAGCGCAGAATAGATTTTTTTTGTATGGTTAGTTCGGTTAGAATATTACGCAAGTTACTGTAGTTAGTACCTATGTGTCGTGGTTGAGTTTTGTTACGAAAGCGTCGCTACTCCCGAGGAATTAGATCATCGCCTGTAGATATGTATAACGTATGTATCGGCGAATACACTATTAAGACCGCATACATTGTTATACTGACAATTCTTTCACGATAGAAATATATTGTTCAGTGCGACGCCTCGGTTTTACCTCCTGGTTTACCGCCTACGTCACTTTTTTATCTCCAACTACTGGGCTGAGCCGCAATTACGGGAGGCCTACAACGGCCTATTTCTAATAATAGGTATCTAATAAAAAAACACACTGAATCAAGTTGATCCAATGCAGATAAGCGGACTAATTACAAGCAAGTAGTGCACAAACTATAATGTTAAGTTAGATATCGCCTAGCCGACAACTTCCATGCTCCACGACTCACTTGCAACTTTGTAAGAACTTTTTGACGCATGATGATACCTACAGTATAAGTAGCTGTAGTAAAATTTAAACACTGAAAGCTATACTGAACTATAAATGAACTACATATAAACGTTTATTTAGACTGCAGTGGGTTGAAAATTATTGTTATTATTATTTAGTTTGGACACTAATGTAATAAGCACAAATGACAACCGAACCAAAGGCACATAATAACTTTATTGATAGTAAGTTCTACATACATGAACACCCATATTTAACGAATTTTTAATTATTTAAGAATCTACTAGTATTAATTAGATACATCTGGTGTAAAAAAATAGTGTTACTCTTGGTATCCACCGTCTTCCATTGTAATCGGGGAGTCACGTGAGATGTTGAGTGACCTCGTTAGTGTTGAAGTTGGCGCTGATCAGGTAGAAAAACAAGGGCAAAAAATCCAGATGAAATACAGACTGGACATATTTGCTCGTGTCTTAATTCCGAAACGGCACTCAACGAATAACGGATAACAATACCTGGGAAGGAAATACATTAAGAGGGTAATACACACATGCGTTACTAATATATTTAAATAGATTCCCGTACTCATACCGGCTCATTCAATTTAATGTAGTCAACAATAACACCCCACACAAAACTAAACGATACAAACTGTACACAACTTCGCTATATTTAAAATTAACTTAATAAAGATCGATTAAAAATGTAGTTGGTCTCGTTGAGTGGTTGCAAGCGCGACTATTGATCGAGAGGGCGCAGGTTCGATCCCCGGTTATTGGTACCCGCCAATGGTTTTTTAACATGAAATTGATAGTTACTACTTGACGGAAACTCGAAGAATGGTTTCGTATCCGGTGTATAACAATATGCTCACCCCTTATCCATGGTGGAACTTATTACAGGTGAATCGTGGAAGTGGGTTACACAGCCTGCCTACCTCTTGGGGAAAATACACGTGCGATGTTTCTTTTAAAATATTTTCAAATGAAAAACATATGCTGCTAAGCTTCCCTATTCTATTTATAATACGTCTATGGTTCATTGGCTGCGCATGCGTCAGTAGTATGATAAAGAGAGATAGAAATAGGGTATCGCGATCGTTTCTCCCTTTCTAATCGTCGGATATTGCCGCTCACAGGCAGCCGTTTATTTCCCCTACTCTATATATAATACCTCTTTATTATAGATGTATGAAAATATATTAACTCGTAGAGCAACACTGTGATAACAGACAACACTGTCACACACAACAACACTGGTATGTCAATTTTGACGTCTTTAAGTTGGCTTACAAATAGCAACAGTAGTAAGAAAAGGGCAAAATAATTGTACATGATAATATGGTCAACATGATATGACTGGAGTGTTCAAATTTCACTACTGGTATTACGGATGCAGAACTGTATAAAGGAATACCTGGAAAGAAGAAAGAGACAGAGAAGAAGTAGATAGAGATACCTAAGAAAGAAGCCTCTAAATAAATATAATTTGTTACATACCCAATTTGTGCCTATTGTCGGTTAACCAAAGCATTTTGCAACAGAAATCGAATATTAGATTACAAAATTTATATATTGTATACAGGGATGTCAATGCCCATTAATTGCATTAACAACAATGGCGAACACCTCACACATCTTCGATTTGCCGACGATATAGTGATCTTGACGAAGTCGCTGGAGGACCTAAGCACTATGCTCAGCGACCTCGACAGCGGAAAGCTGCTGGATTCGGAAGGCCCAAGATCGGAAGGAGTGGCTTCGATTAGGAGAGGCCTATGTCCAGCAATGGACATATAGAAGTTGATGATGTTACAGTGAAATATAAACATAGCCCTAGTCTGTAATCTCTGAAGAGGTGAGCAGAGGACTTTAGTACACTGTCACGTTTCACCAGTTACGTTTACTTCAAAGTATGGAATAGATGGTGAGCCTATTTTTATGCGCCGCACACATATCTAGATCCTGAGCCGCTACTAGGAATCTCAAGACAGAAAAATCTAATAGTACTCGACTCGGGTATCGCATCTTGACGTCTCAATTGGTAGTCGCATTTGCAAGAAGCTTGACCAACGAGGCAACGTGTGGTATATGATTTAATTTAATCAAAATTACGCGTAAGGCGAAGCTAAGTTTTAGAAAATAATCATGACTCTATCCTCTTAAAACTTCCTACTACCTGAACTACCTAACGAATTTGGAAATATGGCGAGGAAATATTAGGGAAGTAACGGATGGGATTCAACATAGAGGCTAGAGTCATAGCACAGCATCACAGTTCGTCTGTTTTGAAACATTCATCCTCGGGTGTTTTTGAATGGGATTTGATTATTAGGACTACACCGGACGCAATCGGGTCCGTAGTGTCGGCACTCTCCAACAGCTTGCAACGATCGTATTGTCATGTTTGTGACAGTACCTTCATCATAGGACACAATGAACATGAGCAGTTACAGGTTACTCTAAGCTGCCCTGCGGATTGTTTATTATTTATATTGAAATATAATCTATATGAAGAATAAAGAGAAGAATACATAAAGCTTAGAAAGTTAGCTAAAAAATATATTAAGTATAATAATAAGATTACAATTTATAATAAATTTCCAAATGCAATTAAAATATTTTGACACAAGTAAAGTAAATTTTGTTATTTTTATGTCGTTGTTATTATTGTAAAGTAACACTTGTAGAAAAAAATTTAAATAATATTTGCGGTTAGAGATAAACGCGCGGCATTAATTCAAATTCTCGTTGTAGGTATTTAATCATAATAGTATAAAAAAATCACTGGCCTCATTTTTAATATTTACTTGTGAAAGATAACCATTATACACAGTAAGAATATTTCAAACTGTATTGAAATGAAATATACCTAAGTCAGGCTAAGCAAAAATAAATAGAACCGGCGAGTAAATAATATAATTTTGTAGATATCTTTCACAAGTAACTATTAAAAATGAGACCATTCATTTTTTTTAAATACTTATATGATTAAATATCCTTAAAGTTTATTTCAAATCATTTCATTAAAATACAGTCTTCACTCCTTTAAGGCAAAATATGTACGTTTAAAAATAATGCGTATTCCACACAATAGGGAAAAAAAGAATTCTTTGAAAAATTTACCTAGGTACGAGTATATCGTTCCTCAGAGTTAAAAGGATCCCAATATAACATTTTATTACAATGTGTTCAGCAGTGAGAGTCAGAAAAACACTAACCAAGGGGCAAAATTACAGTTGGGTAGATTCAACTTAATATATGGATGTTACAATTTTTATAGGTCTGTAAAGGCGACGCACGCATAGCTGACTGGTATTTCTCATCCGTAATCGAATTGCGTTTAGGTGTTGGATGGTTAATTGTTTATGAGGCGACTACCCATATCTGTTGATTCGCAAGTTGGTATTCGTATCGTATATATTCGTATGCGTGTATGAAGAGCAATACTAATGTAGAAGAAACTAGTAGGGTCTGTAACCATAGTTATGTTAGTTATGGCGCTCGGTGCTATCTGGCTGCCCTGTAACAGACCTGTGGTAGAAATGCATAATAAAGCTATTAAACCACTTTTAATATTATGAATAAGCATCGGAAGACAGTACAAAGCATATATGACTGATCAAGTAGCAAAGTTAACGTACACATACATATAGATTAAGAGGTGTATCACTATTGCTTTACAGGTCATGCTTTTAAATTATTATATCGAAACAACAGGTCCATTACGGGATAGGCATAGAGTATCGAGTGCCGAACATCCCTATTCTTACAGGTCTGACGTGCTTAATATGTATTACAGTGTTATTTTTATAATTGTCTGTAAATAATATATATTACACCAAACACTTGTGACAGGGAATATAATAGGTATTTACTCATGAACGTGCCGTTTTACAATACTGGCCATTTGATATGTAATTTATTTATGGCTGCCAATAAATTCTAAATTTAAATGAATTTTATTTTATACATATGGAAGTCCATTTTCAAATTCAGTCATTTATTTATTGATTAGTGTTTTGTTATCGCTGCATTTTTATCCTTTTCATCAATATGGACATGATAAAAATACTAGTAAATATAGATGACGAGTTCCGTCGCAGTGCCAATGCGGCACAGACGGCTCGCCACATTAACGACGTGTACGGAGTGAACACCGCCACACGTTACCCACGACACGTTATTGGTTTAATACGAACGAACCCACGACACGTTATTGGTTTAATACGAACGAACCCACGACACGTTATTGGTTTAAACGCTCCACACATAGAATTTTCTATTTGAAGAATGAATATCGAGGTCGCCCGTAAACTAAAGTAGACAACAAACAAATTACAGGCAATTGTGGAAGCCGATGACAGTCAATCTACCGCTGAATTGGCAGCAGATTTCGTTGTTAGAATATTACAATGTTAGAACGGACGCCAGAGCGACGAACGCGTTGATGTATGTATGCCTTGAATTGACTGGCAGAGACAGAAATGAAGATATCGTGAACTGCGTTGTAACGTGCGATAAAAAATGGATGCTTTTTGACAATAGGAAGCGATCATCATGTAGATAGACCCTTGTACTGAACTTAGGCAATGTTCCAAACGAAAACTTACCCCCAGAAAAGTGATGGACACATGAAAATCTCTTGTCCCGTCAGCACGACAACGCTCATCCGCATACGGAACAACAGGCGCTCTCAAAGCTACAACCTACTTACTACCTACCTACTACCTTGCGCCGACCGACTTCTACTTTTTCCAAAATTTAGACAACTTCTTGACAGAAAATATGTTCAATAATCGAGAGGCAGTACAAAACATCTTTGAAGGGTTTATTGCCTCCTGTACTTCTGACATCCTTAAGAAGAGTATTGAAAAATTACCACTAATTAATAATTAACTGCGATCTCCAACCCGCATGCCCAGCGTGGAGATTACGGGCATACCCCCTTTGGGGAAAGCCTATGTCCAGCAGTGGACTAAGTCAGGCTGATGATGATGATGATGGTTTATTAAGAGAAATATAAAATAAAAAATGACCAACTTTTTCTACACTGAACGGCAATTTCATAGTCCTTTAAAAACTTAATATATTCCCATATCAAAGTGCAATTTTACTATGGCCTCCACCACCCCTACAGCCATGCCCAGAACCGCCAGTAGCACATGTGTTTGGTGTAAAAAGCTTAATATCAGTGTGTTTTTCTTGACTTACAAGAAAATGCACTTTATGAAATATAACAAATATGAAATATAACAAAATGAAAAACTCATAATAATTGGTAGTATGAAGATCGTGTCACGATGACACTTCGTTGTCGCAGAAGCAGAAGTAGAAATACAGGTCGATCTGTGGAGTTGTGTCTGTACTCGTAGCGCATTAAATATACAATAGCCCATAGAGAACCCTGTAACTTCTATTTCCCGATATTCTCATTTCCTTAATGAAACATTATTTACGTATAATATAATATGCATAAATATTTCTTACCGCTGATTCTTCTCATGTAGAAAACGGAAGTGGAAACCAAGTTTCTCAAAACCAATTCTATTTAACTAATACAATACAGGGGTGGGGGTGTAAGGTGTTCTAACTACCATCTCAGGAGCTCAAGCCAATCTCACCTGCACGTGGTGCACCCTGCTAAACAGACGAGGCTCTGGCGACCGCCTGATTGCGGTATAGCGCAGCCTACATAGGCACGGCTAAATGCCCTGGCCGCCGACGGGCAGCAGCGGCGGCGGTGCGACAAGCCGTGCCCTGCGATCTCCAACCCGCACGCCCATCGTGGAGATTACGGGCATAAACCTCCTTTTGGGGAGGCCTATGTCCAGCAGTGGACTGAGATAGGCTGATGATGATTAATACAGGTGAGGAGAACCAGTATCTTCTATATCAAGGTATTCAGATTTTTCAATTTCGGTAGACGGTGTGAGTTGTTATTAGTTAGCTGTTTCTTCTTGCAACTGTCGCCGCTTACATGCTAACACTAATTTTATTGTTGGGTATTTATGATAATTTATATTGTTAATAATACCACTGGTTAGTTATTTACAATAGCTGAAGCCATAATAGTAACAATTAATAGTTATATTAAGTACAAACTCCTAGTTATTTCGGAGTAGGTACTACTCGTGTAAGCAGGACTGTCCAGGAGAAACAGAACATAAATAAATGAAGCCAAAATATAATTACATTGTGTCGGTTTGGTTACATAATCAAGAGAGGATGAATAATACATTACGAAGAATATATACTACTGACGGCCTTTTTACCACTGAAACCACGGCCACCCATAACTGCTACTCGTTTGATACTTTCTTTAGGTGTTAATTAGTTTTATAATATTGCACAATTAGTAAAACGCTACAATACGATCTCCATTTCCATGTGTAAATAATTTGGAATAGTTTCCTAATAGTGTTAAGTATATAAATTATAAAATTGCTTTGTTTGTTTGTAAATTGTTTGAATTCTGAGTAAGAACTAAACAATCCCTCCCCCCCACTTAAAAAAAGTAAGCACTATTTTCTTATACACATTTATATGAAGAACAAATATTTAGTAGAATGTGTATCGCAATCTGTAATTTCGATGAAAATATTTATACAGTTTTAAAAATGCTAAATTTGTTCTTCCGTGGCAAATGCCATGGATGCCTGGGGTCACTCTTCCTGACCAGGTTGATCAGTTACAGTCTGATGGAGAATGTAGAAATCTCCAACACCGGTGTGCGTGTAGAATAAAAGAAATGAATGTAGATACAACAAGTATGTAAAATGGCCAAGGATTGGAAAAATTGGCGTTAGGTATATTCTTGAAGGGACCTGGCGTGAGGATATAATAACAAAAGTAATAAAAAGACACAAAATAAGGTCGAATATAAAAAGCATACTGCAGTAAGGAGGCGGCCATTAATTAGTTGTGGATATTTTAGAGCCTTTTGACTCCCCCTTCCCCTCCTGGTAAGATTTCGTAAGATTTTGCTCAACCCGCTCCGGCAAATTTTATTTTGTTGCAATATTACTCTATTTCTCGGGAAAAAAATTACTACCGATGATATTTGCCGAGACCCATCCTCTCCACAAAGTAAAATTAGATGAAAATGAGATGAGATTAGATCTCCCCCTTCAACGCCTCACGTAATTAATGGGGGCCCCTGACGCCTAAATTGTATTGCAATAACTTTTAGTTTAAAGTGTTCACAACTCTATGATTAAGTAATGACATAGATTTCACTGACGTAATCGGAAATATTAATGAGCAGTGTGACCAAATAACAACAATGCCATGGCCTCCACCACCCTTATAGCCACTTCCTTTCTTACCAGC
>DWMG01005365.1:0-10249 GCA_018244855.1 Elbella merops | reverse complement strand
CCTTCACCGTTAGCAAGTGATATTTAAATTTAAAACGCACTTTTGTAAAGAGGTGCGCGCCATGGGTTTGAACCCGGTTGTAATATACGTGCTACATAATATACACAATAAGCGACATGTGATCACCCAATACGCACTCAGGCCGTCCATCTCTAGACTCGTAGCTTCAGCGCATGAGGCCGGATAATAAAACATCAGTAAATGTTCAATAAAGTCACGTGATAAAATGCTGGACAATTCAATTACTTCAATACAATACAGGAAACTTTATTACAGCGATCGCTTCTTAAGTGGCAAGGCAGCCCTTTGTGTGTATTTCATACAAGTGTTTTATATCAATTTCTATTGTAACGTAAGCAATAAAGCGTCTGGTATGTGAAGAGCTGAAGATCGCGCTCAGTGGCGTGCTATTGGCGAAGCTTATTTCTAGCAGTGCACAGAAATGGGTCGTTGATGTACTGCACATTAATAGGAAAACATATTTACAAGAAATCATTATGCTAAGTTCTAAACTAGAACAAATTTGTAAATTTAGTGACGGTACCACACTCCTCTGACAACCCCTTCGAGAAATACAGGGATGATATTACGTTATTATTCTCATGTAACGAGTTGATATGATGTCAAATGTGAGATTGACACTGCCGCGTAAACTGCGTAAAACAAATGAAGCTACAGATAAGTGGTACAAGATACATTTAACGGTCAAATAAGGCATTACATTTGGACGCTCCAAAGGCCAGTACGCGTAAATTCAGTGGAAACAATCGTTCTTATTCTTATACCATCAAATGTGGATAATTTTTCAATTAAATTAAACGCTCAAATAAATCAAACGCTCCAAAGGTCAGTATGCGTGATTGGAATGGAGACAATCGTTTTTATCCTTATACCATCACGTGCGGAAAGTGTTTTAATTAAATTAAACACTCAGTTAAATTAAACGTTCATTTAAATTAAACGCTCAGCAACAATCAATAAATCAAATGGTCAACAATATACAGTCATTCTTATTCTTATACCATCGTATGCGGAATGTGTTTCAATAAAATTAAACGCTCAAATAAATCAAATGCTTCAAAGATTAGTACGAGGATTTCCAATGGAAATAACCGTTCAAATCTTATACCAATTAAATGCGGAAAGTGTTTCAATTAAATTTGCTAGTGCTATTGTTAAGTATATTAATTATAAACACTTGCTATCTGGAAGGAAAGCGGCTGTACGGCACACGTAAGGCAGCATCTAGAGACAGGGGAGGATAATTATCATCTTATTACGCTGATAGATAATTGTTCATTAGGCTTGCGTACCTTTTTTTCTTTTGCATGGACAGTCGTTCGTACACCGCGGCGGATTTTTCGCCGCATGGGTGCGAGGTTACGGGCCCCGAGGTTTCCCTCCTTACCCAGGCAGTCTCAGGGGGTCAACTGCCCCCCGGTGATCTTTTTTACTTTTTGTCTAGTATAGGCCAGCACTCTGTCACAGCCTTGCCTGATGGAAAGCAGAAGTGGCTGGTGTGGTCGAACTCATATTATTATGAACATAGTTTATCTATCTCTCATAGACAACATAAACAGGTCGCATAGTATTATATGTATGAAATAGGTTATTATTAAAAATGTATTTACCTACATTGGCCTTCATTACTCAAAGTATGATAATATTAAAAATACTGCACGTGTTGTCAATTGAAATCGCCGCATCCAACTGCAAGTTGTTTTAGTAGACAAGTAGACAAGTAGCTGGATGGACTAAAATGAGTAAGATCTTTATGATTTCTACAATTTGATCACAGTTTTATACTTTGGTGGTCGTAATGTTATCTGCTTCAGCTATTGAGGAATTCATGGACAGTCAAAATAAAATAATGCGCGATTGCGAAACGTCGAACTAAGCTATTCCCCCTCGTGTGGAGCTACAGGACGCAGATTGTTAGACTTACCAGCCGGTACTGTACAGGAGGAAATGAAATGTAAAGAATCGATCAAATTTTCTTCCGTTACGATTAGAAGACTGTGCCTAAACTGTGCCTGAAACTAGACATTATTCATAGGTACATAGGATAACATTTCCTATCTTGAAAAGTTGCCCAACTTGAAACATATGGTCGTAATGTAATGTTGTGTTATCTTTTCACGTAATATTATAGTTCTCTATCCAAAAATGTGGTCCTTATGGACCATAATAATAGGACACTAGTTATAAAGACAGAACCATACCACATTATGGCAATATACTGGCTACATGTATCAATCATAGTGACTAATGTTTTATTGTCATATCTGTTCTATTAAAATATAATATGCATTGTATATATTGCATATATATAATTAATTAAAAAAGCTCAACATCGACCATAGCAGTCGGCTAGTAAAACATCACACCGGATTTGGACTGTTGACCAGAGTCACATGTAAATGCTTCATAAAACACTTGGATTATTTGAACAAATTGAGTTTACAGTCACTTTGCGTATATCGTCACTCCATCTAGCTGGAGGGCGTCCTACACTACGTTTGCCAAGTCGCGGTCTCCACTCCAGAACACTATGTTTAATGAATGATAATATATAACTCCTAAATATGTTATTAATAAAATTCTCAGTCCTTGATATATTTTGGATTCATATGTGTTGTTTATTGACGTGTTGATCGGTGTCTAAATTTGTCTAAGTGTCTATAATTATTCGTAGATATTAACATGATGTTATCATGGACGTAACTATTTATTAATATTAAGTATCTCAATTTCCAAGTACAATATTGTCACTATTTTATAATAGTGCCCATGTACACCTACATACATGATATGATCTGTCCTATTTTTATATGATTTATTGACAAATATTGCTCAGTTTGATCAAACATTGATCCTTTGCTCATTTTTGTTACGTATATCGTTTACTATCAATGATACTATATATGTATATTTAAGTAATTAGCTATATTTAATGAGGAAATTTATTTATTGTAATAGACAGATTAAAATAACTTTGTACCTAAGGGAAGTTCGTGAGGCTTTCTGGTTACGATGCGTTCTCATTGTAACATTAAAATTGCGTTTCTGCTCTATATAAATTGGTCAAATTGTTCGCAAAACTATTTGTTAAAACATTGCTGTAAACTTGTTCTCGTAAATCATATAATTGTAGATGTTGGCCACACAATCGATTTGAAAGATATTTGAGAAAATTTCCGTTTTAGTTTTGATTGATATGACAAGCTAACACATTCATGAATAGGAATGAGTGCGATAATTATTAACTATATTTGTGAAGCTGATAAAATGTTACCTTGCGAAATAGAAAGCAGCGCTGATGAGAACGCAAACCCAGATTAAATTGATCATGACGTAATTATACACCAATTCTTATAGTTTACCATGATATTGATGTATTTTACCTAACTATTAGATGTCTACATGCATTAATCACCTATATAGTTATAAGTACTTCTTTTCTTGGTGTTTGTAATCTTAAGTTTAGTTTGTGTAATTTGTACGAAACAGTCATCTTAAGCAGAACTGTGTAACGTAAAACCTTCATAGTAAACAAGCAAGTAGGTCTCGCATTGGCAGTGTCTATGAGAAATTTAAAATAACTTGCACTTTCATTAATTTGATTTTATATGACAACATAATCCGAATAGTCACAAAATGGACGAGGAATTTCACTATCATAATAACATTGGAATTGAAATTTTTAAATTTCTTTAGATACTAATGAGTATTTCCCAGTAGACCAGAATTTCAGAAATTGCGAGAACCCTTTGCAGACATACAAGCACGCGTTCAGAAATTAAACAAAGACTCCACGAACTTCAGTCTATTTTTACCAGTCCTGAACAGCTGAGATGACTGCTTTATTTGTAAATAACCTAAGGCAGTTTTCACATTTATCAGCGCCTAACAGTATTTTCGTAATTGGAATTGGAACCGCGTATAACTTTCAACATAAATGAATAAATAAACATATTACCTAGCTAAATTCCTCAATTCTCAAATAAGCTGAAGTCAGACAAACTGTAAACGAATTGTCTACTTTCATTAACTATGCTTGGTCTACGTACGCATCATATCCAATTCACAGTATTACAAGATAGTTAATATCACTACATTGCCTTTTTACAAATCGAAATTTTTATTTATTTTTTAAATATAGTATGAATAGGAAATTACTAAAGGCTTTAAAGTATAATCTTACTTCTTGGTTAGTTTTTCCACAGATACTGTAGTGATCTTCTGAAAAAACGAAAAAAATCATGAGCTTAATCTCTTGGTCCAATGTAAAAGATAATCATATTAATTTTCCATGAAAGAATAGTTATAACTATTATCCAGTTCCTCCACACCAGCTCCAGCTATCGAACAAAATGTAAAGGGGTTTATATTTGAATAATGAGAAATTTATTTGCCACAGGCACCCAAAATGTGACAGAAAGAACTTTAAGCGTTGATAAATGTGAAAATTTCCTTGGAGTCGGGTCGCCCGCAAATGATAATGTGAATAGAAATTAAGTGTGAACCGAGAGAACTCTGCTGACATATTCTAAATGACACATTTTTAAAATTGAAATTGACACATTGATTTTTAAAAACAAATAGAATGCACTGTACTGTGTATATTTTAAATGATCTGGTGCGTTACAAATACTACCGCTGCAGATTTTCTTTAAAACGATATTTCTATTTTCGATATAACAGAGCAGTTACTGACAGTTGAACAGGTATTTTATGCTTCTACTAAGATCTTAGTGGAGCTATGTAAGTATTCATATAAGGTTAATAAGCAGCGAGGTTTAAAAAATAATATAGGTACGTACTTTATGCATCCTCTTTCATCTTAGTATGTCAACATCCACGTTCGTTTATTATCACATTTTAAAAATTTAAACTCCAAAGAAAAAAAAAATTGACGAACCTATATTTTATAACCGGTTATTGTTTCTTAAATAATTTGAAGACAATGCACTAAAAATACATCTTTATTGCTGCATAAAATGGATCTCCCGAGTTCTATTGTAATTATGCTGTTCTCATGTGTATTGCTATGTCGCATTCACAAACACACATAGGCGTGTATCTCGTTTGAGTTGATTTCTATTAACATTGTCATTCGTGCGCGCCTTGATAGATATAGTTTTAATGTATTTAATGCTCAAGGATGAGATATTCTTGCGGCAACGCCATTCACGTATGTCTGATTATGTCTATAAAAAATATTATTAGTTACGTATATTATTGTTATTATTATTATTAAGGTTATGACTACCTATTTATACGGAGGCGAATATAGTAACTACTATGTGCGAGTTGGGGAAGTGTGGACAGTGATTACCGAGCAACGTTCCATATAGGCATTTCATATTGACATAAATAGGTTTCATGCATCAGATACCTAATTATTGCGTTAGGAAATTTATTTTTAATACATTTTTTTAAGTTTCGCATTTGGTATATATGCTTTAATTATTAAGGGAATATTCCATTAGTTTACGTAAACGAAATGATAGGCACACAAGCAGCAACGAAATGTACATAGTTGTGTAGATATTATTTCATTGTATTATTTGGTTAGTAATATAATAAGATAGGTAGGTAACATGTTCGATCTTCATTAACTGTTCCGCCGGTCTGTTTCATATCTTGGCCTGTGCTCATGATTATAATTAAACATTTAACAGTAAAGTTATCCTGTGCTCGTTAACTGGCAGTCACTCGTCTCCAGATGAAACGGCGGGAGAAATTGACAAGTCATTGCGTTCTTCCAATCACTGTCCCATTTCTAAGTTATTAAGACGTTAGTTTAAGAGGCTGGAGAAAGGATATATATAATGGAATACGTTAAATCAATGGCGTTATGAAAATCCAAGTTAAACAAATGTGTTTACAGCTCATATTATCGATATCGTGCAGGTGTAAATCAATATTTTAAGTCGATGAATATTTTAGAGTTTAAACTGTAACCTTTTATTCATGCAGTATTTAATTATGAACTAATTGTAAGGTAAACATGACAGAAATATTTTTTGTTCTGCCCTCTTAGATATTGGGCTTCGGTCAAAACATTGGACGACTATTCTATATTAACTACGAGTATGTCCTCGCATCACACCATAAAATATTTACAGGTCCATATGTAGTCAAACACCTAAATCCAGAACAAATATGCTCTAACCAGGATATATTCAGAACTAATCGTAGTATTGTCTGTCAGGTATTTGAGTGACCTGTCAGATTCTACAGCTGGAGTCCTTACGGAAACATTACATAGTGACCAATGCCGGCACATAATACTTTGCACTGGATGACGGATGGATGGATCTGTGTTATATTTTCCATGCCAATAAGTTATTCACAATTTATTATTACAAGTTCGCTGTAACGTCATTGATTTAAATGTACTGCCGTTTTAATTCCACATTTGAATATTAATTTTTAAATATTGTGTTCGCACATTAAGTTAACTTTGATTTTCCAAAACATAATTGGAATAATCGAGATCTTTATTTTAGTTTAAGTGTAATGACAACATTCCTTTATTATTTGATATTTTGATTGAAGTGTATGAATTACTGTTTTATCTACATACATATATTTGAAGTACATTGAAATAGCACAGCTTTATGTGTATAGAGATAAGTTTCACAAACAAATTGTAAACGTTTTCTTTCAGACACCTTCACTTGTAATTCGCACATAGCTTGCGAATACTGTACTCTGTGTCCGTATAACTATTAGTAGAAGGCGTAGCCAAATGTTAGCATGTATGTCGTTGTGTACTCGTAATAAAATATAAAAAACCATCCTTGTTTTATTTCTGACCGTCCCGCTTTCAACATAATTTATTTTGTCACTCTGTCTACACCAGGATCTGAAATGTTCTTAAACCTTTCTAGGGCTATCCTAATCTCCCCAGATTAACACCCGGGAACTGAGCAGGCGGACTAGTGATCGCAGTGCTAGACATTTTAGACGCGACAACGCTACTGCCCGTTATTGCCATGTTCTTTTGTCTAACTAGCTTCCCTATGATTATCCCGCCATCGGTCGGTCGTGAGAGCCCCGTAGATTGAAGCAGGGTGCACCGCGTGCATGCGAGGTTGACCTTTGGGGTTGAAGTTATTATGTCCCCGTACATCCCAGTGATAGCCTAGTGGTTTAGAATTCAGCCTCTCACTCCGGGAGTGTGGGTTCAAATTTATGGCGTGCACCTCCTTACAAAATGTGTGCGTTTTAAGATAAAAGTCACTTCCTATAACGGATAATGAAAACATCGTGAAGATACCTGTACACTTTAGAGTTTATGAAATAAAATCCTCTGAGGCGTGTGAGGTCTGCTAACCCGCATTTGGCCAGCGTGACAGACTGACCTTAACCTTTCGTTCGGAGAGGACACCCGTGTCTCAACAGTGGAATGTTAAGAAGGGTTGTGAGGGAGACTACAATAACTTAACACGTTCACGCCGGCGCGGGCCACCGGTGGCCCGGACTAGACCCTCTCATCGGGTGGTGCAGTTCATCGGTGGCCGGCACTATATTGTCATCTGCCAGCGCGGGTCACCGGTGGGCCGCACTATACTGTCTCACCTGGCGGCGCGAATTACTACTTTACTATTTATTATTACCTTACTATATATACTATTACATGCTCAAAATTAAAATAATGTAAATTTAACGTATATTCATTAAAATCATTAATTATTGACGGTGCGGTCGTAGATATGTTTTTTATTTTTACAGTATCACAAAAAAATATATTATTCTTCTGTAAAAGTTTTTCACCGAAAAAAAATGTGAGACACTTGTTATAACTATCAGTAGGTATGCAGGTCTGAAGATGTAATAATCACGCGCCGCCCGATGAAGCGCGACAACAACAATTACAAAAATCAACGAAAATCGGCGCCGGCGTTACCTTGTTAACGCTTGGTCCGTAATTATTCCAAGGATAAATACGTTATGAAGTTTCCTAATGGTGCTGTGTTCTTCAAAATACAAATTGGAAGTATATGATATGCTCTTTGATCAATTTCCCTGTAATTGATATTTTTACTTAACGTAAGCTCGCGCCCTCTGGATGACAGTACTTGGAAAAGTATGAAACACTAACGACATAGACACCGTTAGATGGCGTTGAACACTCTACTTATTTGAATGGTATGTTTAAGAAATATAGCTACATATTTCTTCCATTTTTCTCTAGATGGAACTGTATCGAATTGGTTTCGGAATGATACGCTAGATGTCATGTTATTCATTATTTAAATAATATTATTAAATGCCTATATTGTGATGAGAATGTCTGCTATTAAATTAGTGACCAAATTTTCTATTACAAATCAAAACGTTGTCCAACGAACCTTAAACAACAAATTGTACATAATTTATAGAATTTTAGAGTTATAGTTTCAACTGATTCATCCTAAAATGATGCAAAATTGCACTATAAGTATACAATATTTATGGTTTAATGAATGTGCTTGATGGTTTAAATAACTTTTCATTTCTATTATTACATGAAAATGATATCTATGATACCATAGGATTACTTAAAATAACATAATTCTTAAGTAACAAATGTATATTTTAGTATAAATCCTTTCATAACCTCCTCAAATACTAATTAATAACTCTTAAAATAGAAGACAAGGTCAAAATTCATAGTACTGAAATCATTAATATATAACATGTAAAAGGAAATTGTTTCACTACAATATTCAAAGAACAAAACACTTCAAACTTCAATTTCAATAAAAACTGCATACCATGGATTAATATGATTCTGGATACAGCTTTAAAAAGTAATGTAAGGAGGCATGAATTCACTTTCAAGTGCCTTTTCATTAAAAAAAACTATTCTTCTATTACTAAGACATTGGTAATACTATCAAAAAGACAGCATATGAGTGCAAATTCAACAGAATAATGTAGCTTTGCAAGAGGAAAGTCAGAAAACAATCCCTAAACTCCAAAGCTTGGAATAAAACTATATAATTCTAAACCTCAAGTGCACTAGCCAAGCTGCATATGTGTTTGTTGTTGCAGTTTGTTAGTGTAAGTATTTAATATATTATGTACCTAGTCATGGTAATTGTCTTTACAATTTTTCAAAAAATGTCATGAATTAACTGCAAACCAATTAATTAAGAGTTAATGTCAATTAATATAACGTAGCAATACCCAAGATTTATAATTAAACGTTGTGGTTATAAAACTACATCCACCAAAACTGTTTTAGTGTCTAACAAGAGGCATTTTGTAAATCAAACCTAAAAGGTAAATATTTTATGACTATACTCTAGAAATTTATTTATTCAAATTAAAGGAAAGTATGTACACCAACTTATAAGTCACCAACTATGTCTAACAAGATTGTAATGTAGCTATAATAGAAGGAATTTATGCTAAGATTTACAAAAATATAAACAAAAATTTAATTCAATAATAAAATTATAGTTTTAAAACCTATCACTAGGTGGCACTATATTCAATAAAGTTTATGCATATTTTGGGAGTAAGTGCCATCTACTGTAAAATATATCAACTTCTTACTTACACATTGATCATCTTACAACTGTATCAACATAGCATGTCTGTTGTGTAATTAATTTCTTTTATTGACACAAGATGGCAGTATTTTTTGTAGTTCTATTTGGATCAAAGTTTCGACCAGTCTGCGACAGACGATATATTATGTAAAATAACGTGATAAAATATTTTATTATGTTATACGATAGACCGACTGCGGTAGCGGTAACCAGAGCTCTTCATAAATTAAAGGATTAACAAAAGGCAGACGTTAGCCACTGTTGCCTACCTAAGATTTATGAAATTTTAAGTTTTTTATTGATATATAATACAAGTACCGAAGAGGTACGCAGGTAGTATGTAGCTAATAGATATCCGTTCATTTTTCAGTCCCAAAGTTTTTCGTGACTTAAACTATAATGGACTGATTAATTTAATGGAAATATTAAATTAATGCTGTTTGGCAGTGAGAAAACTGTATTCAAAAACGATTTTACCAACTTCAGCAATATTGTAAACGTGTATTATAGAAAAAGTAGCGCTGTAATGCTTCCAAATATTCAATTTTTCTTCAACAACAGACCAAAGCGAAACATCTTTTTCTACTCTACTTATTTTCTCACTTCGGAATATTTTCATATATATCGTCGGCTGTGTAAGTCTAATCAAGATTTGTACTTCTTCACAGCACAGTTGGCTTCACTGTGAATTCCTAGTC
>DWMG01005364.1:0-10250 GCA_018244855.1 Elbella merops | reverse complement strand
ATATGTTATAATACCACACAATGAGAATGCAAATATTGATTGACTGGAAATCAAGACTCCCCTATTTCGACCAAACACTCGACATACTGTCTGGAGAGTGAGTCAGATTTAGACGCGCATGCCTGTGCCTACATGAGTAGCGAGTGAAGAAGGAAGTACGTTAAGTCTGCAAGATAAAAATAAATATATAAAAAGCGATATATAGATAAAGTTCCATACGACATTGTGCTCCCTGCTCACTTCTTATGGGACCAGGCTGACCGCAGTTTATTAAATTTAATTACTGAATTTTGCCAATTGAAAATTCAATTAAAGGCTGCAAGCAGAAGCCTAATGCACCAAGTCGAAGATGTGTGCGATCACGCTTATTAAGAAAGAAAAGATAGAACATAAAAGATTCACAGTTGTCATCGTTGAGTTCATGCAGATAGAAGTGGCTGCAGGCCTTTAGAGGAAACAACCAATTAAACCACTAAATAAGATAATCATGACCTCATTCGGAAATTGACTTAAAAGTCTATTTTTAAGTATATTCTCGCATACTAAACAAATCGCGCTTTACTATTTGGCATTAATGTGTCATACAGAATCAGCAATCTGAAATAGTAACAACATATCTTTTAACTTTGAGAGGAAACCCAGTGTCCAGAAAAACAGTAGCATTGAAGGTGATAATCTGTATTTATATAACATGAGTCATGAAACGAACATACGGGCTACTTCCTGCTATGTTATTGCAGCCAAACATAGACTTCCACAGTCGACCTTGGATGGAAGTAGTCTAAACTAAGAATAGATGCACTTCTGTTTCTCAGTCAGTTGAAACGCCATTACATTTAACTATGTCTTCCCCTAGCTATTGTGCACAATAAATAACTCCTTGACTTTTCCTTTGACTTCTGATAACTGTATGAGCATTACCCTTTTAGCGATAGACATAAAAACATTTACATAAACTGTCTGAAGTTACGTTTTCGTGACAAATAGCAACAGTCCCATTGTCTCCGAAGTTGCAACCAAATTTAAACTCGCGAGGACGAAAACATTTGTGGCAAAAACTAGTAATTACATTCCTTTGAACATTTAAGGGGAAATGAGATCCCGTATTTATTTAAAGTATGACAAAACTATGCCTTTCGATTAATATCATATCACCTTTAAAATCAGTATTCCTTTTAAGCTGCAATATTTACATGCTGCAGTCTAATTTGATAAGCACAGGAACATAAAACGATCTTATATCCTTCTCAGAAGCGACATCGGATTTATTGCCAATTACATTTTGACTCGAACACACGTGGAAAATATATTTAACAGTTAGACGGTCTACAATACATCATACATCGGTGTAAGGTTCAAGTGTCCCGTATCGAAAATCTTACCACCTTACGCTCACAAATGGACAAATGTGGTGCAAACCACATCAAAAACGTCATTATTAATGAATCACTAGCAAACCAACATTACTAGGATAACTAAAAAGCAACTTTTTCAAGAACATATTATTTTATTTCATGTGACAAAACTAGAGAAATATCGAAAACTGGCTATATACAAGTTATAGACTAACAAGTTTACAAATTGATTGCATATAATCAACGGCATAAAATATATTTTAAAGAAAATATGCCATAATCCATAACACGTATAAGGACAAAAACTCAGCTTTCATATTTCAATGGATGGAGAAATATGGTTTGCGATCTACTAATTTCACAAATGTCTATGCAGAGTCGTTTGAGAATCGTTACTGGGACAATGCTGGGGGAATAGAAGGAAAGGATAAATTAGGGTGTTCTAAATGTAAAAAATATCTCACTCGGAATAATTATGTAGTTAACGACAGAGGGGAACAAAACGAGAACACTGGAACACGGGTGCTCGAGTAATAGATACTTTAAATTAATGAGGGTCTCAACGGCCACTTTGGATTTTAAGGGGATTTTTGGAACTGATTTTTTTTTCTTTACATTTTAAAAGTAGTCACAAACGTCCGTGAAGTTTTTTTTTACGGTTATTTTCGATATTTATTGAAATTAATTCTCATTCAGCTGGATTTTGTAATAGGGGACGTAGCTTGACCTTTGCCATTGAGATCTCTTATCTTTAACTTATTAATATTCTTAGCTATGAACCTCATTCTAATAACATTTTTAGACGCCAAATTTTCTTAATTGTTATCACTTATGTAAATTGGAAGTATAATAGTAACTATAATTTTTACAATTGTCAGGGAAAAAGCTACGCGCTTTATCCGTGTCTTACGTTTATCATTTCGTTGTTGTTCGTCGTTTCGTTGTTTACATTTTTTTTTCTTACAAGTGTGAATAAGTACGTTATAATTAATAATAACTAAATGATTTTCATGATATCTAGTAGTAAATTAATAACTCAGCCATATCTAAAAT
This sequence comes from Elbella merops, assembly GCA_018244855.1. NCBI lineage: Eukaryota > Metazoa > Arthropoda > Insecta > Lepidoptera > Hesperiidae > Elbella > Elbella merops. The sequence continues at coordinate 7,842 of DWMG01005364.1, read as the reverse complement.
TGTACAGAAATTAAATTCACGCGTCTTCTCCACGTTCGAAAACAATTACGATCTTTGTGTTGTATATGATGTTAGGTAAAGTCAGAAAATTTTGCCAACAAATCTACAACGAATCTTAACACGTCAAATATATTATACACAGCGGCATAGAAGGAATGAATCGTAGTGAAATTGTGTGTTTTTGAATATTAAATAAAGAAAATATTAGGTAATACCAGATATACGGTGTAAATGTCGATGTTGACAGGGATAGGCTAATAAGGACATCAGTAGTCTTCGCGACCGGCATGCGTGTCTGTAGAGATTGTTGGATGTAAAAAAGTATAACAGGTCTGTAATGGTACAGATATTCAACAATTGGTATTTCCTGCCCGCCCCGTAAGGAACGTGGCATAATAAAAATAATAACAATTAATATTATATAATATTAAGGCTAAAATATAACGAAAGCATACCAAACATACATAAAGTATGCACAAATTTAACATAACTAGTAAAACTGTAGGTACGTTTATTACCCAGCGCGACCCATCTTAAGCTGACATGTTGAAAAAAGAACAATTAGGACGAAAGATATCAAACGGCTCACATTAATGACCATGTGTGAGACATGTGATAGAAATAAAAAAGCTGGCGCTTTGTAAAAGAACACGTGTACTAAGACAACACTCGTGTGAACGATACACGGCCAATCGTGGAACAACTCACACACGACTGCTCCCAAACACTTCAGCGAAAATATGCTATTTATTTTATTACATTTATCAGGGGGTTTCATTTAATTATACTATTATTATAGAAGTATCTATGAAGATATATGATCAGCGTTGAATTGAAACAGGCTGATCATAATGTTAACAATGATAACGTTGATGATGACGATGATGATGAGAAATAACCAATGATTTAGTACCGAAAAATAACTCGAAGAAAATACTAAAATTCATTTTCACAAACGAAATGTCCTATATATATCGTCTGAAAGACATACATAAGCCAATGAGTTTCATATATTTAAACTATTACTTATATATTATAAAATACCAATGAAACTCGGATTTCAAAGTTAGCGTAAAATAATTCACACAATTATATCGAATGTAATCCATAACAGAACCGATTAAATTTTTTATATGTTTTAACAAATAAAGCTTGTGTCACGTCATTCATAACTCGGACGTCTGGGTTGGGCTTGCGTTTAAAATGATCGTTTGGCATTTTGCCCGTGACAGACGAACGCTGGCGAGACCCGACGGTGTGCCGTCCCAGCGTGACGCGCCGTGACAACGCTAGACGTGACAACTGGAAGATAAATCACCTTCGTGGCCGAATTAGAGAAATAATCGGATCATTGCTTATATTATTCCAGTTGGAACAACTTACCACCAGATTTTACAGTCACCGTCAGATTTACTTACTATTCATTGTAGATGAGACACATCATGTCTGTGAGGATAGAAATATTTGGCATTCGTTGCTCCTTGCCTACCCTGTAAGGGACTTGGCGTGATAATATATCAAGATAATAATATTTTCTATCGTATTAATAGATATTTGTGAAAAGAAACTGTGTTTCTAAAGTATATTTATCTTAAGTCTGGATTAAGGGATTACATTACCGTAAGATTTCCTACAATTGCGATCCTACAAAGTAAGTGTGTCGCCGATTTATTTATCTCCCAATCTACGTTCGTTCTCGTATAGTGAAGCCTGTTCTTCCGTAGAAAACCCGGACAGCACTTTCTTAAGACAAATAGCGGACATTAGCACGGTAGGTACATTAAGTATTTAATTAAGAGAAACGACAGAAATTGCCATTTTTTTGGGTGACTAATCCTTCGTATTTATCTTGTTATCTTATGTATATACGGTATATATTTTATATTCTTTCCGTCGTTATTATCTACATAATTAATAAGAGGGATTTTTTAGGATTAGATATTTCAGTAAATAAGAGTGAATTCAACTTTATATAAATAGCACAAGAGTACAAAAAGCTAAAAATGTTGATGATAGGCTTTAGTTACTGAAACATTAAATTAAATAAAACAATCTTTGCTTAGGTCCACACAATTAATATCAGACACATAAACGTTTGTGGTCAAATAGTAACATAGAGTAAGAATTTATAGAGGTATGTATACTTGTGGACAAAAGAACCTCTATCACGTTCAAACCTAAAGAATGAGGAACGGTCGAATGTCAATTTACATTATTTTATTTTAAAAGACTTGGAAGTTGGAACTTAAAGTAAAAATATACACGCTTTCATAGAGAAAATATAATCTCATTTTATATCTATAAATATAATTTTTTAAAGTGGCTTTATCTCACACGACCAATAAAATTTTCATCTCCAAGGCAACAATCATAAAGTTTAGAACAATAACATTGTTAAGTGCTCAGAACATAAATCATTTTCGTATATCGTAATCCGAACTTCGGTTGAATTATGCTTAAATACGTTATAGGATAAACGTACATAAATATGATCTTGTTAAAATATTACCTGTCTACTCGTATTTCACGGACTGGACAGATTTTAAGTAGCATCATCATCGTCATATCAGCCTCTCCCGTTCCACTGCTGAACATAGGCCTTTCCCAAGGTGTACCACAACACTCAATCCTCCGCAGATCTCATCCAGCAGCTACCACCGCCTTTTTAATATTATCGCTTCAAATTATTTTAAGAATATCTGCCTATATTATTTATGAAATATTATTTCCTGGTGAAAGAAATTTTCAAAGTAGGAGAAAGGGTTATTTACAAATATAAATAAATATATTTAAAAAGTAACATATTTCTTAAACTGCATAAACATGCATTTTAAGAAATATGTTTTTATAAACATAAAAGAAATAAATTCGATTACAAAAAATATATTGTCTAATCTTTACTTATTTTCAGTTAAGCGGATAGCAATCAGGTTTAACAATAACGATTCAGCTGTCTATTCCAACATGGCATCGGTCGAGAAGGTCAAGGTTGATCGTAATTGATCAATATGAATATAAGTAGCAGTCGCAATCAAGAAACCCTTGGTACTGCTACTCACAGCTGAGATATTCGTTAAAAAACCAATTTAATGGTATTATAAATACATCAATGGTATTAACTGTGACATAAATCTATACCTACGACATTGAATCAATTTAATCGATGTAATCTCAGCCGCGCGGTTGTGTCCACATGTGTTTTTATTGGATCTGCTCAATTTAAATGTATAAAAATAAACATATCTCTATCAAAGAAGTTGATATCAAAGGAAACAAATATAAACGGTTAGTAAGTATACACCAAAATACACGTGTCTCATTCGTTTGATTGTCTATTTCTCACTACCTGAGACGTGTCAACGGCCGACCTACATACTTCTCACCGCACGACCCACGCTTTTAAAACACGCGCTCAATTAACAGGGAGCTACCCCACAGATAAATATACTTTAACATGCTAGATAAAAGCGGGAAGAGAGTCACAATGTTCGTGTTTGTTAACATTGAATCCAAATTAACTACAGTTTCTAAAAATATTTAAAAACAAACGGACCCAATATAATTAACAATAATAAACATGTATTTTTAATAATAAATCATTGTGCTAAAGACAACCATCAGAAGTGATCAGGAATAGCAACGCATCTGTCGCTGGCCTCGAATACAACAAATAATAACTATTATTATCTACGGTAAAAAATAAAAAAATATATAAAATATTTATGTACATTTCCAAATCATTGATACACATGATATAAGACAAGACAGAAAATAAATCCATTTGCCTGCTTTCCAAATTAAAATAAAATTTTGCTCATCACACAAATATTTGTCCTGGACGGGAATCGACCCCGCAACCTTCGGCTCAGTACTCAGGACAATTATTTTACAAATAGTCCACACCAATAAGAAATATTAACGAATTATACACAGCGTTACTATAAGACAACATTTGCAAAATTCTCTTCTTCATAACATGATATTGTTACCTACAAAGTGAAACAATTCCTTCTGTGCAATAATAACTTCACGTGTAACAACAATATATCGATTATTAAAACAAATGAGGTCACAGGTGTGTAAACAAACATGACACTGGTGATATATCTTTCTTTCATATTTGTACATATTGAGTTTCTGGCAGGAAATTTGGCTTCTTTTAGATTGGTGAAGCAAACGAGCTGGATATTTAACAAGGTTTTATCAAAATACGTGTAAAATTTGAAAACAACATGAGTAAAAATGAGACATTTCTAGCCTTAGTTTCTTAAGGAATATCTATCTATTTATAATAGGTATGGTTTACCATTTAACGTCACGTTTGTTAGGTTAGAGATATTTGGCACTCGGTGCTCCCTACCTACCTACATCGTGAGGGACCTGGCATGATATAACAATAATAATGTTAACTGACATGTTTTGTATTGTTACAGGTGGCAATCGAGCAATGCTGAAACCTGTTTGACTTCGATTGTCAGTGTCATAATAGGTAAGCATATTTTGATCAGTACAAATTATCAACTATAAATGAGGTTACTAAATACTTGGTGTTTCTTAAATTCAGTAGCTTCTACCAATGTGTAGGTTAGTAGAAATAAAAGCTATCTAAATCTGTAGTCTTCGCGTATCGGTATACAATAACAAATGTCGTAGTCATTTGGTCAATTTTAATATATCTAAACTAAGGTCGTTTTAGTTTTACTATAAAGAAACGCTATTTAGAGCTTGTTCATATATAATTTTCTATAAACATATAGAAATCAGTAATAATGAGAATGTTCTACCACAAAAACGATCTGCTTAAAAGATCGCGATTAATATGATAAAAGAGGAAGGCAAACATTACGATAAAATCTGCCCAAACTTCTAAGTTCTTCAACGAATTTCTGTAACACGTGTAAAGTCTGCAAACCTGCACCTCGCTAATTCTGAGAGAAGACCAACAGAGCAATGATAACACATGATGATAATGAAGAATAAATATTTCAAAATATACGGCGCATTATATCTTAATAGAATACACAAAAATGACCCTCTCATCATACAGAGCGGGTATCGCGAGCGTCAACTGCAAGTAGTCAGCGCTTGAGACGGTCTCCATTATCCCCAAGATGTCGCTTTGTACTAAATCACACGGCATGACGAGACCAGTTCGTCACAAAGGCGGTACGTAGCGACTTGTGACGTATGAGGGCAGACGAGTCAACGTTATGATTTATATTGAAACTGTGAAAAATGGAGAATAAAAGTATTAGTAGAATAAACTATCATTAAAAATATAGGTACTACAATTATCTGTCTACCACTTCGGATAAATGTAAGCATGCTGTTATGTTTCGTTCAATATTTTAATAACATCACGCCAGGACTCTTACAGGGTAGGAAGAGAGCATCGATTGTTAAATATCCTTACAGAACCGAGGTGCATCGCCCAAATTCATTATCCTCTTCAAACAGGCACGCTGTATTCAGTCATTTCTGATTCCCCCATCAGCCGTTATCTGATCGATTTGACCGAGACATGTGAGTCAAAGTCTAATCAAATAATTAATAGAATAAAAATATTAATAGAATAAGATGTCAGCGGGAAGCTGCTGGATTCAGAAGGCCCAGGGCCGGAAGGAGTGGCGCCGCCGAGTTAGGGGAGGCCTATGTCTAGCAGGGGACATCTAGAGGCTGGCAATGATGATGAAGCACACAGATACATATTTTGATTTCTAGTTAATATATCGTTTTTAAACGCCTGTATAGAATAAGTAATTTTGATTTCGTCAATTTAATTTCGTAAAAAAATATATTAAGTAGCACTTCGACAAAATAAAAAAAGTCAATTTCGATTTTCGTCTTCAACATCACGTATCAATATTACTTTCAATGTAACTTAAATATTAATGAATTCGTTTCGGTGTAGACTCGTTCATGTAGGTACTCATACACGGCCACCGAGTTCGTAACTTATTCAGACCACAGCGAGAGTTGGCTGATCACGCGCCCATACGCGCACGGGAGGGCTCCTGCATGCTAAAACAGACGCTCGCCACTATAAGTTGTATCATTAATAGTATTAGTGCACAATACGCAGAAATCAACTCGGCACTTGCGAGGAATACATACGTCCTCCCCCATTTGATTCCACTTACCAATACTGTCTTTCGCTTTAAGACGCATATCTTGCTTTTTCATTATCATAGTGAGGTGTCTAGTTATCTTCTGCGAGTTATACCTGGATGTTTACTATGCTGATATACTAGTTTATATGACGCAAGTCTATATTGATAGAGTACAGATGCAATGAAATATGTACGTGAGATGATTTCGACAATTATAGATTTGTGTATACGTATATAAGTGGAAATAAAAATACATGAAGCTATTTATTCAAAAAGTATTTACTTTTATCAGAATAAAAAATATCGGATAAAATGTTAATTTATGCAAGAAAAAAATTAACATATTTTAATAAAGATCACTTGGGTAAATAGATCGCTAAAGCATCAACCTATATTAAACTTCATATATAATTTAATATTAAATGTAACTTATATTAATTCTACTTTAATATTAGTATACAATGACAACTAATACAAGTCAAATTTTATCTGTAAACCAAATGAAACGTATAGAAATAACAGATATACAGATAACACAGTGTGAAATTATTCGACCAAGAACACTTCATTCTTTTTTTTTATAGAATAGGGGGCAAGCGAGCAAACGGGTCACCTGATGGTAAGTGACTGCCGTCGCCCATGGACACCTGCAACCCAGGTGACAGCAAGTCTAATCGTTTATATGTACAATGTAGTCAAATACAAATATTGGATAAAAATACGTTTGGAAAAACATTTTACGAACTACAATCTAACTTCAGCTGTTTATCTATCAGCCTAATAGTTATAGACTAAACGAAACTAATAGTCTCCACAAAAACATGTATGTACATAATAGAACGACGCTTATCAAATAACTTTGGTATACATATAGTGAAAAGTATATATAAATTACAAATCGAATGTGGTCGTTATTCTGTACATGTTTGATGCATTGTATCTATATTTTCGAAAACCCTGCCCGGGGAATGAATCCAGGTCTTCTTGTTCAGCAGTTACACTTACAATCACTACACCACCGAGGCAGTAATTTGTGAATCAATGAATAAAATAATTTTAGATATCATATACATATTACGAGCTAACATCGCTGATTCAACCATCCAACTTCGCACTTCCTGCCACACATATCAACACATGAATATTAAAGGCGCTTTATTAAATTAATATTCAGCGCTGAATAAATAGAATTTCCAATTCATTTCTTAATATCAACAGTCTTACCGAATGTATAATATATGAGGTTGCTAACTTGTACCTTATAGATATCAGATATTTACTTCGTCTGATTTTTACTTAGAAATAAAGCTGCTTGAACGCTTTGTCAAGCGACGTGATGATACAACAATATGCCGTATTTTTCTAAAGTAAAACAGCTTGGTTTTTCTTTGTATATTGCCCGAGGGGCTTATAGTTACACAATGTTTGGGAAGTGAAGTATATCAAAATTTAATCATTTTAACTGATTCGGAAGATGTAAGTAATATTATTATTGAAATATAGACAGAAAGACAAAAGAAAAAAAGGCGTAACATCACGTCTGTAATCCCCGAAGGGGTAGACAAAGGAGTGTAGTACACTCCTATGTTTGACCAGTTACGTTTACGTCCCACAGAATAGGTGGTGAGTCTATTGCCATACACTGGGCACTGATCCGGACTTCGAATCACTATTAGAAAATTCTAAATTAACCTAATCCTGTAGTACCCGACCCGGATTTTAACCCAGAACC